>SMGT01010948.1:572155-601926 GCA_004794575.1 Lanistes nyassanus | reverse complement strand
CTCAAATACGAGCATTTTTATGACAAGTTGCAGTTAGAAATCTGAATGTTTCATTGAACTGAACGATGCGGTGATGTTAACAGGTACTTTAGTCGGTCTCAAAAAGTCCAACTGTTGCCTTTTTTTGTGGAATGTTTAGCTATATCGAACTGTATGCACCAAAACATAAGAACAACAAATAACGTTACTTATTCCCATCGGTTCGCTCATAAACGAGCTGAGACTGATGCATTGCGATATTTGCGTTCAGTTTGCGGCGCTGCACTCACTTTTTGGAGCTGACTTAATTATGACCCGAAAATGGTTCACTGGCAAGGGATGTCACTGGCTTTCCTATTCTAGAATCATTTTTCTATAGAGTTCCTTCCCTTAGATCACAAAATAAATGGGTTTTCAGAGTTCTGCTCTCTTGAACGCAGTTGAAATGTTCGAAAAATTTTCGTCAGAAGACAAAAATGATGTCCTCACTAACCTTAGTGAGGAGGGGAAAAATTAAATTTAAAACAAAAGAACTGGACCAAGCTAGAACAGGACAAGGACGAAGACAATCTACATGTTTCGGGGCACTACCACCATGTAAAAGCGCAGAACTACTGGAGCCAATCAAATGACGAGCTCTATTTAGAATGTGTAAAAAGCGGAGCCAATCAAATGGCGAGCTATATTTCGAAGGTCTTTCCAGGGGCGGGGGGAAGGGAAGGAGAGGGGGATGTTCCGGGAGGAGGGGGATTTAGGGGAAGGGGAAGGGGTGGGGTTGGGGTTAGGGTTAGGAGTAGGGGATAGGTGGGGGTTGGGGGAGGGGTGGGGTGGGGTATAGGCAGTAAAGATCTTCCAGAAAACTGCAAGGTTTTCAGTGGTGACCCCACGAGATTAGCATATTTTACGTAAGACTGTATTTTGATTGGCTCCAGTTATTCTGCGCTTTTTCATGCTCCTACCCCTTCATCAGGATGACACACAAACGACGAAAAAAAAAACGAAAAAGAAAAAGACTTAGCTGCAGTAGATGTGGCGCGTGGTCTGGATAGCAGGAAAAAGGAGGAGGAAGACAAAGAATTGGTAAGTTTTTATTCGTATGGATTACAAGTACTGCAGACGGCTGTAGTACGCGATCGAGTGTTTGCTGTCAATAAACACATTAACTCTGGTGACGTAATTCCACACAGTCTTCCACACAGCGTCAGCAACAGACGGATTTCCGGTCGGAAAAGTCTTTTTCCACTTAAATTTATCTTTCCAACAACGTGCGAAGTATGTTTTTAACTTAAACTATTAAAGGTTTTTTTTTAACAATTTTTTGAAAATCGGTAAAAATCGTCACAAATGCTATTTCAGCGACGTCATGCATTGAAGGACGCACCAGCGTTCTCGATTATTTAAGCGATTCATTACTTCTAATTAGATGCATTCATTACTAAAATGACCAAAGAAACGTTAATCGTCTAACATTCGTCTGCTTTGGGCGGTAAGTTTTTTCTCTTCTTTCTTCATCCTTCCTTTATCTGTCCTTCTTTCTTTTTTTTTCTTTCTTGGTGGTAGAGCACATGATTTACTTTTCAAAACACAGAAATTTGAACCACCTCGTTTCTCTTATTCCAATGGAGACAATATAAACACATATTTGTATAAACGACCTCTTTTTAATTTTTCCTTTCCACAGACAGTACAACGGTCGCACACAAATATTTTTCTATTGTTCGTCACTCTACGTCTACAGATTTCTACATGATACGATTCCGTTATCTGCTGCAAGCTAATTCAAAAGACGGCGTTAAAAATTCGTGCATACTGTACAAATAAAAAGGAACGAACTCACAGGAATTCCTATAATTGACACCTTCATTGACATAATTATTGTCGGTATGAGTGGTATGTGGCCATCCGTGTCATCTAAGTGTCACTTGGGTATGAGCGCCACGCCACGCAAAACGCTGCCCCAGAATATGCTTGTGTACGGCCAGAAGAAACGCGCATTGCATGAGCGAAGTTCGAAATACGCGTAGATTGCTTGCTATATGCGTAAACGCATATTTTAAAAAGGTGTAACGTTTTTCCTGTTCCTTTTACCGTCTTCTTACCACAGCAGCACTGAACACACTGTTCGCAGAATGAAACTAAAGTTTCAGTAATTATATGCATTTACATCTACATGACAGCTTTACTACGAGAACTATTTTCTCCTAAGTTTACTAACATCAACAATTGTCACGTGTTATTAACGTATGGTAATCACAATCAAAATCAAGTTCACAGCAGAAATATGAGATTCAATAGCATATCATCGCGGTATTACAAAAAAAGAATATACCTACTTCAACAGGAAGATATTTGTCAACAGGTACAGCAAGAGGTATAAAAAGTAAAATGTAGAAAACATCAAATGTCCAAAAAAATTATTCTCCACATCGCACACAGGCTTGGATCACATGCGTATCTCAAATCTAGTCAAATACAGCATGCCGACAGACTCCCAGAATATGCAACGTCTCGTAATATGCTTCTTACTCAGACCCTAGCAAAATTTTAGTCTGTGTCTTCATCGTGGATTAATGCCTTTCCGAATCTTTTGAGGCTGATTTCACATCAATACAAACATTTTGAAAGCTCTGAATAGGCCTGTGTGAACATATGGTAACTAGACAAAATATTTACTACCGGAGAAATACATGCTGACGTTTATCGAGCTTGAAAAACTCTGCCAGTGGGACAAATTAGATTCTATTCAGTTGCTTGATAAATGACTACGAATCACAGGAATAGTTTTGAAAAATATGATGAATAGATTTGTTTTGAATTCTGAAATCTAACCAAACTGTCAATCTGTGTGAAAAATAAAATGATTTTACATTGTCAGAATGATTAAAAGGAACGAACGTGGCCTTGTTCTCAGATCACACGATTTTTACAAAATGCAATATCTTCAGCTAATCCATTAGGGATACTAACAATTTGTTTCGTAATTTGCAAATGAAAACCCGTCCACCTCAGTTCAGGCTGAAACCATCACAACCATTCCTAACGCTGTCACATTTCAGCTCTAAGGTGAGTTCAGACTGGGGCCTGATGCGAGTTACATATTAATAAAGACTTGGCATCTCCGTTAGTATCCGAAACCATACACTGCCTCTGAGGATTCTTCTGTGGTATCCCATTGGTTGCCTGTGCCTTTGCTGAGTTGTGTGATGGTAAGAATTTCAACTGGATCCCCATATCAGCAAAGCCATCAAAGGGGCACAACGCCGCTGGAAGTTGTGCGAGGTATGGAGCTGTAGGGGGGCGGGGCATCTCCCCGGACGATGTTGATGTCAGGCCGAAACAAGATTTTAAAACGCTAAATTGAACAAAAAAGTTGAATAACAACAGCAACTATGAAATGAACAAACAAAAGGTACCATAACTTTACTGATTAGATGGAGACTATATATTCACTATCATTATCGACTGATATTTATCGTTTGGGTGCTCAAACCTCGCAACAGGTATCATGTAGGTTGTCGAATTAAAATATAATAAAACAGTGAATACGCACAGAGTCAGAAACTCGTAACACACACGTAGATTGGAAGACAGACAGTCTGGCCGGCAGATCATAACCCCCCCCCCCAAAAAAAAAAACAAACAAAACAAAACAAAACAAAACAAAACAAAACAAAACAAAACAAAAACAACCAGTCAAACAGAACTCCGAACGCTAGAGAAGCGGCTGAGGTTTAGAAAGACCAGTACCTTTTTAAACGGCCCGCCTGTGGTGAAGAACTTGTAGACCATGTAGATGGGAATCATGGCCACTGAGGACATGGCCATCAGTATGCCGATCACGTGGGCCCAGGTAGGGAAGCTGTAGTTGACGTACTTCACAGGTATGTAGGTCACAATGTTGAACATCACCACTCCCTTCACAAAAATCACACAGTTCTTTCAGCATTAAACATGTAGTATTCGCAGTCAGAAATTAACTGCACTTATACGTATCTGGCAAAGAGACAAGATTTTAAAAGAATCAAATGCACGATGTATGATTTGGAGTTGGTTTTCACAATTGTGCATGAAGGTATTCTGCACGAATGGCATGTACGTATCAGATGCCCTAACTGAAAGTGGTTAGGAAGATGATAGTTTGAAATTAAGGAAAATTTTATCGTCACCTTTGGGGAAGTATGTCAGTCTGCGTTCTGTGTATGCGTTCGTGCGTGCATGCTTGGGTATACATAAAATAATCATTAGGTGAACAAGTGTGTGTGTGTGTTCTCATCGGTGAAGTCTCTGTTTATTCCTGTGTTGCTGTATACAGACGTTCACTATAGTAACTACACGTAGTTGCTTCCCCTGTCTCGGTCTGTCTTGGGCAAGAGCCCAGCAGATTCTTAGAGATTACCATGGTGATAAGAGGCGTGGTTACTGTCCAACAGATTTTCCACAGGAAGCAAGGATAAAACCCGAACATGTCCTTCAGGTTCTCGTAGAATCTGTTCACACCTGGGGATGATTCACAGCATGGAATTGTAACAAAACAGCCTAAAGAAGTTTTTTATTTATTTTTATTTTTTCTACGATAACATGAATCACAAACACGCAAAGTTCACACACCTCCTGTAAAATAATATATGCTTACTTTGGTGCCAAAAGATAAAACGCTTATAAATATAGCACAGGCAAATAACGTGTTTACTGAGAATAATTTCCGCGAAGGACCCCGCAAGAGCTTACGCTCGTAATGGCGCTATAATGTTCCGTACCATATGACCAGCCAATGGAAATGCACTCGAAGAAAATGAGTGTAAGAAGCCCAATGCCACTTGCTGAGTAGGTATCAAAAATTGTGTACACGTACATTCCGCCCTGTCAAGAATAAAACAAAAAGCGTTACATCGCATCGGATAGACACAAAAGACAGTTTCCGACAACAGTGTATATATAGCAATTCTAGAATACTAAACTTGGATGATCCGATACGCCCACCCCTAGTACAGATTTACAGAGCCTGTGGTCGATCTTTTCTCGCGGTATCCCGGTTTCCTCAACCCCGAACAGCGTTCATCATCGTATTCTCTCTTATCCTTCTGTTGCTCGCTTGGGGTTAAACGATAAACAACCTGCAGTCCCTGTCACAGAACACTAGAGTGGGACACTGAATTGATCAGAGCGCTGGTCAAGAAAATGCGCTGGCAGTAGCTGGGCTGTCATACCTCTGTGACGCACGACAGGCCCACCAAGTAGGAAATGAAACAGACGATGGCGATGAAAATCTCCCGGCGACGACGCAAGAGCCTGGGAAACTCGTCAATCAACGACGTGAAGAAACCTTCGCACGTGCAGAACTGCAGACAGAAGTGACAAAACCGACAAATAAGGGATGACGACAGCAGAGGATGACTGACACACCTGGGTTGTCGTCGTGGCCCTCATCACTTGTTTGGCGGTGACAGCCGCACGAACGAACGAACGAACGAACGAACGAACTAACGAACGAAAGAACGAACGAACGAAAGGAAGAACGAATGAACAAATAGACGATTGAATGCACGAACCAACTAAAGAATGAATGAATGTTTGAAATAAGCGTCAAAAACGGAGTTTACGTACAATTCTACCAGGCCCAGAGACTATAACTAGCCATCCTATTGAGGCAAACTGGATGACGGTGACCTATGAACTGTCCTTGACACTGCCTCACCTGGCTGTCCAGCCCCAGCATGAGGATCATGAAGAAGAAGAGCACGGCCCAGAGAGGTGAGATCGGCAGCTGAGTCACTCCGTTGGGGTAGGCCAGGAACGCCAGCCCCGGGCCTGCATGTGCATGAAGTCGCTCTATTAGACATCATCGCGCCGCGAATACTTTTACTTAAGATTATTTCCCTGCAGATTCTCTCCTTTTACTCCAACGCACGCACACACGCACGCATGCATCTCAAAGTCGATGCAGCCTCGGACCACAGAACAACTGTCACGTACCGCTCTCCGCCACAGAGCTGACCGGCCGCTTCTGTTCGTGCGCCATGAAGCCGATGATGGAAAAGATGACAAAGCCAGCGAAAAAGCTCGTCGAGCTGTTGAGACAGGAGATGAGGACAGCGTCCCTACACACCCGCAAACGCATACACAAAACTTTTGACTTGTTCCGACACAGTGCTTTTTAACTGCTGTTCGTATTTCAGCAGCTTGTATGGCTACTCACTGAGTATTCAGTAACACACGCGCTTACAGCCGTCCAAGAACACTTTTGCTAAACTTTATCGGAGAACCAACTTTGCCATTTCTTCTATTCGACACGCAAATATTCCTCAGTCCTCTGGCCTGCAGCAGTAGATGACTCTTTAAATTGTTGTAAAGAACATGTTTGTCTTCACAATAAGACTGTTTTATTAATTAGAATTTATCATTGAAAGTGGCGGTCACTGACAATCTACACTACCTGTTAAATCACTATTCACCGACATTTTATGCATTAGATAGCCACAGATAAAGAAAATAAAAGAACCCACTTTAAATTACGTTACTTGAACTGCTTTGTGAGTGAACGTTCTGTCATCGCGTTCTCTGTGCCTTGTACACCTACGATCGTTTGGGTGGAAAAACCTGTCCGCCATCTTTCTTTTTATTGACAGAAGTTCCTTCTATGGACGCCTTTCTGCCCTCTTCTTACATTTTGTTCTTCTCTCTGTGTACACCTTTCTTCCCTTTGCAGATTTTTGTCCCCCCACCCACCCCCATGTGGACGCCTTTCTTACTTCTGTAGATATTTTGTTCCCACTACGTGAACGCCTTTCTTCCCTCTGTAGTTTTTTCGCCCTGTGTGAACGACTTTCTACCTTCTGAGGATTTTTGTTCTCCCCTATTAAACGCCCTTCGGCCCTCTGTAGATGTTGTTCTCCCCTCTGTTGTTGGTGTTTTTCGTTCTGTAGGTTTTCTTGTCGATATCAAAACTTTTCTTTCATCCTCTTATCTCTACTGCTTTTCCCTCCCAGTAACCTTGTAGTGTTATTGGCCATTAGAATATAGTTTAGTCAAAACGTTGGTTTTTGCCACAACAAAACAGAGTTCTCAGACGTCTTTCTCACCTGTAGACGTTGTGGTGATACTTGTTGTAACTGCCGAGCGCTATCAACGTTCCAAGACCAACACCGTAAGAAAACAGCACCTGTGAAGCTGCATCTATCCATACCTGTTCGCAAAATAAAATGTTACTGATATTGTAAATACAAGTCCAACATTTAGTAAGGTGTCGGGACACGAATGCTTTGGATGTTGACAATAATTATTGTCTTATCATCCGGAGCCAGCATAACGTGCGCGGTAGGACAAAAACAACTTCTGACAACGTACCTCGACTGCGAAAGAGAATATCTTCACATATTTACAAATTTTCAAAGCAGATTTTGTCATCGGGCCAGTAAAACTTACAGAAAAAAATGTCAAGGTACGTGGTTCTTTCAAGTTTGAACAGGAAAGAAACAGATTGTTTATTTGTTCGTTTGTTCCTGAACGTCCAGTCACAAATGAAGTACACATCAGGACGGCGTTGCTTAGACAAGTTAACGTGATGCTACAACACGGGCCTCAGTCCCAACCAGTCACATTATACTGACACCGGGTCAACCAGTCCTAGCACTGTTCCCTGTAGTGCCAGGCGTCTGGCAGGGCAGTTACTAGATTGCCAATTTTTAAGTCTTAGGTATGACTCGGCCGGGGCGCGAACCACCGACCTCCCGCCTCGGAAGCGGGCTCCTTATCCACTAGACCACGCGGCCGTAGCTGTCAGGAAACAGGGCGAAAGACGAAAGACCAGATGGACAGAAAGACAGATACATTTAGACATACAAAAAGATCCATTGAAAGAAAGACAAAGAATGAAAAATTGAAAGAATGAAAGAGAAAAGAAAGTAACAATGATTTAGAATGAATGAAACAAAAACAAAAAGACTTAAAAAAGAAAATGAATGAAAAAGGTCACCATACCGACGAGTCTTTGAGTCTCGTCATGTCTGGGACAATGTAGAACTTGATGCCCTCCAAAGCTCCGGGCAAGGTCACCCCACGGATGAGCAGAATGGTCAGCAAAACGTACGGAAAGAGGGCGGTAAAATACACAACCTGAACAGACAAGAATATGGACGCATGAAATGTGTCGGTTCTCCGGGAAGATTAGATATTCGCCTCGGGGACATAGCATGTTAACATTGGGGACCTTCCAGTCCAGAAACTATAACTAATTTCCGGTTTCTGCACCCTACCAGTCCATCAGAAATGTAAAAAACAAAAAGCAAAAAAAAAACAAAAAAACAAACAAACAAAAAAAAAACAAAAACAAAAGCAGGATGTACAGTTACTTCTTGCTTAGACCTTGAACAGTTTCTAAAACGACGTCGCCGTACATACAAGAAGCATGGGCCTGACCTTGCCTGTCCATTTGACGCCTTTCCAAATGCAGAAGTAGGCGACGACCCAGATGAAGAGCAGACACAGCGCCAGCTGCCACCGAACATTGCCGGGAGTGTCGATGCCATCCGAGATCTGAAGGGCGTTACGTCTGAAAGGACACAATAACCTCGTGGCGAACAAAAGACAGTTCCAGCAATCTTTGGAAAGTCAGAAACTGGGGACAGGGTCAACACATCCCCTACATCTCTCTCTCTCTCTCTCACACAGAAAAGGTATTGGATACGCACAAAGATGGGATCAACACATCCCCTACATCTCTCCCTCTCTCTCACACACACAGAAAAGGTATTGGATACGCACAAAGATGGGATTTTCATAGACTCTTTCAACAACGGCTACTGCACAACTAACAGTTCTTTTACGTCGACTTACTCCCAGAATTCTTTGACTGGAGAGGAGAAACGATTAGGGTCGTACTTCTGTTTGCAGTCGTAATCTTTGTACTTTTCAAACAAGTAAGAAGCGTTCAGCTCCCTCGTGACGTTGAACTGAAAAAAAAAACCGTCACAGTTCTCACGTGACCAGAAGAAATTTAACCGACCGATTAACTGAGAGCCTTGCAAGAAAGATTGGAACAATCCAGAGAAAATGAACGAATCTCTCAAATACTTAATAAACATTAACGTACACCAACACTTTTAAATATTTGGGAAATATTTTATCTTAGAGTTCATCATTTGAAATTACTATTCCCACATCTGGCAAGAGTGACTATCAGTCGTCTGCTATACCTACTTAATTAGACAGAGTGGCATACAAGCTGTGAGGATTCCATGTATTTGTCCTATGTTGTGTTCGTCGTAGAATCCTAGTTGTCAACACACGCTTAGTGAGCGGGTTGACTTCATTAACATGGATTCTCTGTATGCACATGTTGTGCACCGAGGGTTAGCTGTGTGAAGAATAGCGCCGTTATAAAGAAAAGGATGGCAGATCTTTTTGAGGATCTGCCAAGTTCCTTTCTTTCGGCCCTCTAAGAGTCAGAGAACCCATTTGCACAAACTGCGCTTCGTATGAGATTCTTATCAAAGCGCTGCGCATGTCTGGCGTGCATGTGTGAGACAGTAGGGAGGAAAAGGTGTTGGGAAGCGAGACGAGGAGGCAGAAAGGAAACGGGAGGATATGCAAACGACGGAGTGAGAGCGAGAGGTCAGGAGAAAGAATAGAAGCGGGAAGGGAGCGAGGGAAAAGAGAGAGAAGGACAATAAAATGGAAGAACATGGAGGCAGCAAATCAAACAAGTCAACACAATTTCCCATGTAGGACGACTCCATTGCGATGTGAATTAGCGTAACTGGGGTTGGGGGGGGGGATTTGCTGCTTAATAACGTCCAGCCGCAAACTAAGTGCATATCAGGACGGTGTTTACGTGCTGTCACGCGGCGCAACACAGCCTTCAGTCCCACCCAGTCACATTATACTGACACCGGGCCAGCCAGTCCTAGTACTGTTCCCTGTAGCTACCAGACGACTTTTAAGTCCGAGGCGGGAGGTCGATGATTCGCACCCCGCCAAGTCTGAGGTATGACTCGGCGGGGTGCGAATCACCGACCTCCCGCCTCGGAAGCGGACGCCTTAGCCTCTAGACCACCGAGGCGGTCTGTGTAACGAGAGGTTTTTCCCCTTTAACTTTTTTTTCGTTTACGTGATCTTCGCATCAATACATAACGAATGCGCAGAGCTCTTTTGTACAAATCTACACAGACTGCAACACTACACACGCTATCTGTCCGTTAAGCTCACCTCCAAAACTGTGGAGCCGTTCTGACACCTGACGGGCAGCTTGAGCCTGTCGTACTCCGACAGACAGCTGGCGGTGTTCCACCAGTTGCCGCAGGAGGCCCACGGCAGGACGGCGACGAAGGAGCTGCACAGGTAGTACACGGCCCAGGCCAGCACCACGATGTAGTAGGTGTTGAGCCAGGCCGCCATGATGGCCGCGGCGTATCCAACACCTGAAAAAAGCGTTGGTTGGTTGGTTGGACGGCTGGTGCCAAGTCAGCAACGAAGAGGGAGGTTGGGAGAAACGGGGAAGGAACGTGAGGGGGGGGGGTAGCTGGGAAAGGACGGAGGAAAAAGCCGAAGTGTTGGATGAGGCCCCGGGCAGCCTTGCATACAGGCGTCACAGACACACATACGGACATAGAGGCGGGAACAGAGGCAGATACCGAGACACACTGAGACGCACACAAGGACGGACACCGAGAGGAGACTGAGGCAGACACTGAGACAGACAGACAGACAGACAGACAGACAGACAGACAGACAGACAGACAGACAGACACGCACCTACGCACGCACGCACGCACGCACTCACGCAAGCGCGCTCGTACAGAGAGAGAAAGAGGGACGGACACAGAGAGGAGACAGGACAGAACGAGACAGGAGAGAAGGGAGACTAGAGAGAAGGAAGAAAAAGAGGGGGAGGGAGAGAACAGACAAGAAAGGGGAGGAGAGGGGACAAAGAGAGTGAGGGAAGGGAAAGACTGCAAAATGAGTGGTGGGGGGGAATCGTATTGGCGGTGTTTGTAGCGAGTACGTGAGTGACTAATCGCATACGTTTAACACAAATGGCTAGAGTCTCGTGCACTCACTTTGTCATTTTTATAGCAATAAAAAACTGCACGCATTCATACTGGAAGAATTGCTCACGCACACTCCCTAATGTACAGCCAAACATGAGCACACCACAGGGATTTTCAGTAAGAAGCAAAAAATGGTGAAATTCCTCAAAAAGGGGGACAACTCAGGTCCACTACTAACCCTTCCAGATGGGGCAGATAACCCAGACGCCCAGGCCGCCGACGCTAAGCCACTGCCCGAGGGCTAGTTCCATGAAGTACATCGGGATGCCCGCGAACACCGCAGTCAGCACGTAGGGCACCAAGAAGGCACCTGGACAGCACAGCGCACGTGAGGCAACGTGCACCCACAACACGCGCACGCACGCACGCACGCACGCACGCACGCACGCACGCACGCACGCACGCGCACGTAAGCAAAGTAGGCACGCACACACAAATATCTTCTTTCAGTGTATATAAGAGCCTTAACGTTCCGTTTATACCCTGAAATTAATGGCAACTTTCCTGCATAGACTGAAACTTCATTCAGTCTGTCACTGGGCTTAATATTTGGGCTGGGCTAAATGGATATCCCCCCCCCCACACACTTTCCACCTGTAAAATGCACCAACACTGAAAAGGGTGGACAAGCCTTGCGACCACCATGAACAGACTAGAGCGAAGAGTTTCCATTTCTAGCCGACAATCGTGGGTACTTTTGGAGAAAAACGTGTCGCTACTGACGGAGGCTTAGGGTGCAAGCCATCGCTGTCTTTTCCAGACTAGACACTGAGGATTGGCATGAGATAATCCCAACGATAACCCTCGATCAGTTATCTGTATACATCGAAGACCATGGCTGTAACATTGTTTATAGACCCAATATAGGATTCTAATCCTTTAAAGTTAAAGTTCGTTCACGTTTCTTCACCCTTGTCCTTCCCCGCACCCCCACCCCCACCCCCATTCCCTGGAAGTCTGCCTTTCGGATATTTATTCCAGTTGTATTTACTCAGTGGCTGGAAGTACGTTTTCGCCAAAGTTGTTAAAAACCAACCCCTTATTTCGTTATACAGCTTTTATTCCCATTTTAACCAAAGTGCACACTCAGTGTTATCCAAAATCACAACACGTCGTCTTGTAAATATTCCTTTTCCATGTCCCTCCACGCCTATAAACTGTGAGAAAGGAGAAGCATTTATAAGGTCACGTTCCGAAACGCGGTGACGTAAAAAAGATGTATGCCAGCTTCACCCAATCGTTACAGCGAAAGCCTGTCTGGCGCGCGGGGCGTGCTGGAGTAAATGTGACTCCGCCACCAGAAGAGCTAATTGAAGAGGTCGCGGCGAAAAGCCGACTGGAAAAAGCAAAGAGAACAGTGGCTTTGGGACCCAGTTTTACACAAAATGTGAGCCTCGGGCTGTTATGTTGCATGGGGGTTTTTTTTTTCAATAAAGGGGCCAGCCGAATCTCGTGGTTTTAAAAATACTGAGTTGTGGATGCAGAAAATCGCTGCTGTGGCTAAAGCTCGCCTTGCTATGCAGTGGACAGTTGAGACAGTAGTGTCTGCAGGTGAGATCATAGGTCGATGCCAGGTGCAAATTTGAGGAGGTTTTCCTGCTGATCTAGTTAATAGAGGGAGTATTTGTTTAGGCACTGACTGTCATGATGCACAGTAGTTTGGTCTTTTTATACACATGTATCGCGCTTATAATAAGCCAAAATTTCGTCTTAATCTTTCCTTCTCTCGCTCTCTCACACACACGTGTCACGGTAATAGAAAGGACGCTGAGCAAAACTATAAAAAAATGACAGCAAGTCAATATTTCGGGAAATTTCCCTTTTCTTTAGGAAAGACAACAAAACACACTAGCAGAAAAGTAGACAAAGGAAAATCGCGTATAGATAAGAACAAAACAATTTGACTACAATTATAGGAACATGTGTACATACCCTTTTAATTCTTATCTTTTCCACTCCTTCCCCACTTTTTCCACTTATTCTCTGGGTGCGTGCGTCTGTGTGTTGGCCTGCGATCACGTGAGCGTCCGCGCGTATGATCGCGGGTGTGCGCAGATCATTTAACGATGGAAAAATGCATAATTACAGGTATTATGATGGGGTAACAGGTATTACATAATGGGGACGAGCGGGTTAAGCGCGTTACATCCACACCAATGTTCCGCCCAGATCTTTAAGACTAGGCGGTCCAAGATCTAAGACTAAGACCCCAGGCGGTCCTCTCTAGTCAGAAGCGATCAGAACATATTTTCGGAGATTAAAGGCGACCGTGTTTTAGCTTGCATTTTTTTAAGTTCTGGCTTTGGTTGCTACATTTTTGTGCATGTGGCAATTTTAACCAGGTTTTACCCGTGCTTAATATTATCTCCATTGTTTTATTGTTGTCTTATTCTTAGTGTTTTGTGGTTGTTCTTAGTCATTTTTCAATGCTTCAATGTGTGTAGATGTTTTGTCTGTGCAGCACCTATAAAAAATTTTATGTATTGTATTTTTTGTAAGTTCATGTCTTATAAAGCGCAATGCGTCCTGTATAATGCTGGGGTAATGTTTCGTTATGTTACTGTATGCTGTAATTATATGTCATTGCTGCTTACCTATGTCGCTACTGTATAGTTACCGCCCAGCAAACGCTCTAAGCTTCCAGCGGCATTTATAAATCTTTGTTCTGAAAGCTTCAATCAAAAGCCTTCAAGAAGCCTGGCTGAGTGACCGCCTGGGACTCCCTTGAACACCACATGGGTACAATTACACAAAGTGAAAATTAATCTCACGTTTCATACACAACCACAAATCAGGTAACCCAGACAGGAAGAGATCTGCTTTGTGGACTCAGTTCCGTGCTAAATACACTCCACGCCGGGCAGTCTGATTACTCGTTTTCTGCCACTGTAGTACACAGTCCCCGTTCGAAGGGGTGGGGTGTGGGGGGGGGAGGGAGGGTCCTAATAACGTGTGAAGGTCACCTGTGTTCACACCGCTTGGTCTCGCTTAGCCGGAAACGACAGCGTGAACCTCACACTTGTGATCGTGAACTATCACCTTTCAGACGGCAAAACAACGCACGGATAGATAACGCTGTGTGATGGGTTCGACAGACGCACAGATTCTAACGCCTCCTCACACGCGAAAAACGGCAGTTTCTTCACGGCACTCTTTGTCACAGTTCTACGCACTTTACGCGCTGAACGTAACACGTGTAGCTGAGAAAGAAAAAAACTGTACAAACTTTAATGGGTTTTTTTCTCTAAAGTACACACCTGTCATCCATCGCTAATGTGGCTTCTGTATGCAGTGAGAATTGCACTATAGGAGTGATGACAGACAATTTCTCAGTGCAACAGCACTCAGAAGTTAGGAAAACATGCAGGCATTTGATTTTTCTGATAATGCTTATGTCGTCACAAAGTAGAAGCTTGTGTTTTGTTTTTAGGAGTTTACTATGGCCGGTGGCCGAGTGGTTAGAGTGCTGGCTGAATTCTCGTGCGCCTCACAATAGTTCCCCGTTTCACCCAGCTGTGAATGGGTGCCGACCTACGGGTCAGTACAGTACACGATGCTTACCCACAAAAAAGGGTCTCATTCACCCCCATCCCCTTCTACCTAAACTCAACTCAGGGGACAATTTTTACCGTTTATATCCTTTACATTATGTTGACTGGAGTAATTGCTCTTTTTTAACGAACCCTTCGTCCGATGATGCACGAGCGCACCACCTTTTGTTCATGTTTGTCTTTGCAGCCGCTACAAAAGTTTCTTTGACGTTTCACACCGAAGAGCGTCGACAATGTGGCGCCGTGTTTGATGTTACAATGCCCTTGTCAATGATAATAGTTTACATTAAACCATACAAACACGTGGTACTTCCAGAATCTTTCTTTCTGCCTTCCCTTATAATAACCAATTTCCTGAAACGATTAGAAATCCTTAGCTAAGACAGCTTGTTTTGTCAGTGACGTCTCCTAAAAAAATACATCTATGTACCTAATTACTTTAGGTACTTAATCTGAATTAATCTTTGAAGTGCTTGTTGTGTATGTTTCGTTTCATTCTCCATACCAACGGGGTGAAATAAACCTCGTCAAACCTTGTCTAAACGCTAGTTACGGGAAAAAATAGACAACTTTTTCAGCCTTCAAGAGTTGTTAACATTAACGACAATGCTGAATCTGCCTTGTAATTATGCTTGACTGAATCATGAAAAAATCCCTATGGACGTCATGAACTCAGCCGACTGTGGGATGGTCTTCAGCTCAGACCGATGATGACTGGCTTAGAAAGACGTCAATGTAACAGGCAAAATGTTATATGCACCTCTCGAAAAAGTTCGCTAGTATCTATCGAATCAACAGGCCGTGGAAATTATTTCAAATGACTTGCAATATCATTATGCCATTCACGCCTAAATAACTGCTCAGCACCTGCTCGATCCACGGTGAATGTCACCATGTCAATAAATGGACGTCTGCAGAAAGTGCATCCGTTCCAGATGATGTCAAACCAATGTCCGCACGTGACCTCTAGACCTTCAGGGGTAAACGTACGACAGACTCCAAGGCAGAGGAGTGCATGCACTCAAAGACATGACAGGTTTGAAGAGGGAGAGCATCAGCGTCCTAATCGTCATGGAGTCATCGCCATAACAGGTGAAGTGCTGGTATCTTAATTGTGACGTGTTTATCGCTATTGTGAGAGTGCATCGCCATCCTAGTGCATTGCCTGATGGCGGTGGTGCGATTTCTGGAGACACATGGAAAAGGTTCTCGTTTTTGAAAAGTGGGTGTAGAAGTTTCTCTCGTTTTAGTCCTTACAGTTTAACCATTTTTTAAAAATCACTTCCGTATTGTTTCCTCCTGAGTTCTGTTACATTCTATTTTCTGTCACTAAGGTTTATTCATTTTTGCTTGTTCTGTCATTCCTGTTCAGTCACGTTGCACTCTCTGTTTTTATTTTCTTCTTTTTTGTTGTTGTAACAGACACTTACCACTGTCATGTGTATTCAGTAGCAACTAATGGCGCAAGGGAAAAAACAAACTTTATTTGTTATTACAGATGCAGAAACTTTTATATGTTTGTGTCTGATTTTTTTATATAACAGACTGTTTATACTGTTCCCTTGGCTTTCACTCAGTTATTCTTTCTTTCTTTAAGTCAGCAATTTTTCTATAGCATGACGAGCCGTGACTGTTATTATCTGCTGCGTACAGAACAAATGAGTGTGTCAAAGACGGGGTCAGAACCAGGGACCTCCCATTCCTACTGTCTAGTGATCGGCACCTGTCGAACCCCACGAACACCTTAAATCAGGGCTAGAAACAAAACCGCGAGGTTGTAAGAAGGCGGGCGAGGAGAGAAGAAACGCAGTCTCACCTCCACCATTTTTGTAGCACAGGTACGGGAAGCGGACGACGTTGCCCAGCCCGATGCACTGACCCACGCAGGCCAGAACGAACTCCACCGTTCCGCTCCAGTTCTCCCTCTCGGGGATGTCGTCCAGCTTGGCCTCGATGGTGCGGCCGTTGGGCTCCACGGGTGCAGGGCTGTCCCCGCCCGCGTTGCACCCCAGCGCGGGCACCCGCCCGTCCATGACCATCTCCACGCATTCCTTCTTGTGTTGTTGCTGCTGGTGGTGCCTGTCCATGGCTGCGATGTAGGAGGGAGGTGTCGGACCCCTCGGAGCCGCTAAACTTGACGTGGACGCTGCTTGATGGAGAATGCCTGTTGGCGTTGTTGCTGCTGCTGCTGTGTTGGAAGACACTCGTCTGCTGGTGCTGGTGCTGTTGTTGCTGCTGCTGCTGCTCCGGCCGCAGCTGGAGTTCGCAACAGCAATTGACTGAAGAATTTTGAAATCTTTCTCTGCGTGCTGCTGCACAAAGAAGGCGGGAAAGAGCATTTACAAGGAGAGTGTCAGTCGTGGGTCACACGAAGTGCTGTTCAGGTTGACTTTCTTTGTACCTGATTACCGTAAACGTTATAATTATACATTTTAATACAGAAGTGTAAGAACAGTGAAACACGCCGATAGAGCTTCTTACTATATTTCCTTACATTTTCTGTAGATAAAGTCTCGAAGAGTCTCAGGCCCAGTATGCAAGATGACCGAATAGCTGACTTATTCCTCTCATGGCGGGTATTCTAGAATAAGTTTTTTGAAGTTCCAATGTATGAAAACCGAATAGCCTATTATGTCCTCGTTATTCGGTAATAATTAAGTTACTAATTCCAGGAGCGAATAGCTTATTCCAAATTCGCCGAAACGGTGCTTTCAGAGAGGAAAAAAACCCCCAGCTATTCGGGTATAAATTTAGAACAGTTTGCATGCAGGCTGGTCACTTACTGAAACGTTCAAAATGGTGAAGTGGAATTACAGGGCGCAGCTGAAGCTGTAGCCGCTGAAACTGTTTAACGCAAGCAGAAACCGATCCTGTCCATGAGACAAAACAAATGCACATCCCGTGTCCGTCGTGAGGCCATTCCGAACTTGACTGGGGAAAACTTGTGCACAAAAAAAGTCGTCCGTTCACACAGAAGTGTCCATCAAGCCTGGTAGCCACCTCCCCAAGTGAACGACCGGTGCAGAACAACACAGGGCACAAAGTGTTCTGAATTCTTCCTAGTCCCACGGTGCTTAAACTCGGCTATCCTGCATGCTGCTGCCGTCGGTAGAGTGCCGATTCCCCCACCCCTACCCCTGCCACACACACACACACAGCCATGGGGTCGACAATCACTGGCAGTGGTGTCGGGGTTCGGCTGCTGTCTCTTTATCATCGCGGGAAGTGTAACTGCTCCCGCACTTAAAGAGTTGTCGTCCTTCTCTTTTTTCCCCCGCCCCTCCACTTTCCCTCTCTGTACTGTCTTCAGGGGCACATGGGCGGGGAGGGGAGCAAAGGGGAAGGGGTGAGCGCTCAAGGGGTGGTAGGTAGGGATGGAATGAGAAGGGCTGGAAATCAGGGTAAAACATTACTTCTTTCATATATTTGATGTAGGACCTCTCGTCGCGCTAGACAATAAACAGGAATACATAAGCAAATAACGATAACGCACGCACACACGTATTGCTCGCTTGCTCGCGTGCGCAAACGCGCACACACGGAGTCGCTTTCTTGACAAAACATCCAGTTCGCGAAAGTGCATGAGCACTATGGAAGAGAAGTAAAGGCGGAGAGAAGAACGTTTAAAATCAGTTTTTATTTTGCAGCGCTCACGTTCCCTCTCTCTTTCTCTTCCCTTTCTCTTCCCTCTTTTCTCTTGCCAACTCCTTCATTCTACGGCTGCGTATGGGTGTGGAAATGCGCAAGAACGCGTTAAGCAAGCACGTGAGTGCGTACTTTCGTGAGTACGCATGTGTGTTTCTTACAGAAGCACGTCCCAAACAAAGAAAAATCCTGAAGAAGACGATAAGGGTGATGAAGATGAGTGGCTGGCAGCGATAAGAATTGCTCGTTCCTGCATTAAGTGCAAGGAACACACAAAGCAAATATAATGCCTGTTTGTAACTACGATGGGTTTGGTTTCTTACAGGCTGTCGCCAGGGTAACCAATCGGTTCATGGTGCTGCCTTGTGGTGTAGCTAGTTAACGCTCCGAAACAGGGTCACTTGCATGCCAGAAAGTGTGTTTATCCTCTCAACTCTCACGGCACCTTAACCCCGCAGCCGACCTGACCTGACCCCTTGCCTGTGTTTATGCGTTCACTCATGGAACTCCCGACTGAGTTGGGGTTGTGGATCAAGACTGGAAATCAGAAACATTATCATGTAGACGTAAACTATAGACAGTAAAATTACGGTTGAACCAATTACTGCATATTGGAAATTAAGACATATAACACGCACCAAAGAACCATGCACAAAAAGGCAATTTTGAAAAAATAATGTATATACATATAAATCCAAAATCTGACGAAAACCATACAACGGAAAATCAAACTCACAACTCATAGCGTATAGATCAGAACAACAGGAAGTTTAGAAACATAACGCAGAAATAGAAACAAATCAAAAATACATGTATGAGTGATTGAAATTTAGATCGAAACAATAAGAAATTCAGCAGCATCGAGTTTTGACCAGAATTATAGTCACAAAATTCTGAAAATAACAGCGTACTCACAAGAAATAGACAAAAAATGCAGAAGCATAATGTCTTAGTCTGGTGCATGTGAATCACGCAGGAGCGAGAGAGGAAAATAGACCAGAAAAGCACGTGTATGCAAGTGCAACAGCTAGCAGTTACAGAGACATGACCATCAAGAACGAACAAATATGAATTATATCTAGAAAATTTAGAATCATGCCATAGTGAAAAAATTTTTTTAAAAATTGGTAGGGAACTCCGAAGAGATAACGCATAGACAAGAACTATGGACAGGAGATTCAGCTTACATATCATATTAATACCAACGAAACGAGAGATCGTGAAATTAATAATTAATTATTATGAAGCTCATAATGCATATGACAGCATGAAATGAAATCGCGGTAGCGAGCATAACAGCTTTGGACAGAAAACTGGGAAATATTTTAGTTAGGGACCCTTGATGAGTTATTTTACAGTCTGCTTTTCCAAAAGGGATTGGTATCAAACTAATCAAAAAGTTAAAAATGCGGTCGATCTTTACCACGGAGTTAAAAAGTTCACGTCATACACAGAGATCCCGCCTTGAAATAGTTTTAGATCCAGTTTGCTTCGAGAGCCACACATTCAGTCATCAACTGCACTGACGCAAACCTTCCTCATTATCTGACGCGTGCAATGAAAGTAAATTACAACGCATCTATTTCTGGCTGTTTAAATGTTCTGGAACTCAGATTAATACTTACTGAATGACGAATGATGTAAACGGAAGTGTTATTAGAAATAACAATATTGGCATGGACACCTTTTTTTTTAATCTGACGATATAACTGCTCGTTGTATGAACAGATTAATAAAAATGTGAAAGTGAGACGCTAAGTTATACTGAGATACCTCGATGCGGAGGCATAATTTGTAATTCACGGGTAATAAAATGAAATAGAAACGAACAAAACAAAACAACAGCTTCTAGTCCTGAAGAGTGGAGGCAGTCTCAAAAATCGAGACACTCTGCGAAAATGTCTGTATACTTGTCTCTTTGAGTAAACCCAAATGTTCGCGCCGTGTAACAACCACCTGTATGCTGAACGATTTGTGAATCCGTCCTGGGGAAAAAAATTCGTTCGTGGCCAGAGCGCATGCGTGAACCACGTGTCTACAACTTGTCCTGGCGGCAGCTCCACCATTTATCGCGCCCAGCGCCGTTTGGCATGCTGCTGGGGTCTAACACAGGGTATCGTGTTACTGCCACGTTTGGGTACTGTGTGCATAAAATATACAGGAAATGGATGGCGTAAATGCTGACAGAGGCACCATAAATGAGCTTGTGATTAGATAACCACAAACAATATGTGGCGTTCTTTTCGTTTCCAGTACACGCGCACTTTGTGAACGACACAACTACAGAACTTAAAATTTCTTTCATTCTTTCTCTGCTCTGTCCGTCTTTCTCCCTCTTGCCCCTGACCTGTTTCGCTGTATTTTAAGGCTATCATCAGCTAAGTAAATACGTTTTCACAGAAAAAAGAAATAAAAAGGAGCTATTTTCTTTTAAAACATGTAGTTGTTTTGTGCGGGCAGTTTTGAGATTATACTGGCAGAGGAAAATTTTCTCATATTATTGGCACTGGCGAGTACGTACTGTGACTTGAAGCTGCACACTCGAAAGTATATATATTGTGTAACATAAGATACGCTATACCTTAAAGTATGCACACTTTTTATGAAAGAAAGAAAGAAAGAAATTAGTAACGAGAAAAGAAACAGGTGACTGCGGCTTGGGATAATTAAGGTGACAACAAACACACCTTGGCCATGCAAGACTTAGACAGGAAGTCGACGTTTCCGGGCATGGCCCCTTCTGTAGGACGGCACAAATAGTCTGTCAGCCAAGTGACCGTTTTATTTGTTGCCTGTTTGTGTTGTCCTGAGAAAGGAACCCGAACGTCTTCTTGTCTAAGTGCCAGGCACTTCAGCTCGTTTTGTTGTCACCTTAAAAAAATTAGTGAGAAAAAGTGTGAGGTAGATATTACATAGTGAGAAAAAAGTGCGTGAGGAGAGAGCAGTGGCAGAAAAATTGTGGGGGAGAGAGCCGCGAGAGAAAAAAATGTGAGGGGAAAAGTATTGACAGTAAACTTGTGAAGGATAGAACAGTGAGAGAAAAAGTGTGAGGGAAATAGTGGTGTCAAAAAATTGTAAAGGAGTGAGTAGTGAGAGAAAAAGTGTAATGAGAGAGTAGTGAAATAAATTGTGAGGGAGAAAGTATATGTGTGAGGGGGTGTGTATGTGTGAGGGTGTGTGTGTGTGTGTGAGGGTGTGTGTGTGTGTGAGAGAGAGAGAGAGAAGGAGCGAAAGAAGAGAGCGAGGAGGCGAGAGGGATCTGCGAGATAAACAAAGGAGTCACGACAACAAACATCTCACAGCAGATGTCTCCATTCTTTATGGGCGGTCGGGTCAATAGTTAATCTTCCTTCTTTCCGCATCTCTTCTAAAACCCGCGTTTGATGCAGCGTGCGACATCTGGCAAGTTAAAGAAAAGTGCTCACCAAGGACTCTTGCTCGGGAGCTTTGACCTCAAAGTAAGGAAACCCGTTTCCGTCTAGGTCTGATGTTCTCTACAGGATATTCCCGTTATCATTACACTGCCAGAAAATATGAGTTTTCGTGAAATTTCAGCATTGTCTTGTTCCTGCAAAGACATTTTTAATTATGGCGTGATAATATTTAGAACTTTAGTGGGTTACAGTTCCCCCCTTTTTCGAAAACACAAATGAATAGCAACTATGACCTAATGAGCTTTCACAAAGGTTATGATGCACATCTTCAGAGCAGTTATGCTGTAACTATAATTCCCTTTGTAGCTCAGGAATGCTGTACTATAGTTCCACAACCGTCGTGCAGTAAGTCCACAATGGCTAAGATACAGCCACAACAGTTCAGCCGTAACAAAATTCCACAACAGTTATTCCGGAACGTCAACAGTTACAATGAACGTCCATATCAGTCAACCATATAACATTAGTCCAAATTAGCTACGACGTAAGTCCACAGCAGTTTTATTGTAAGTTCGCAACAGCCATGCTGTAAGATAATCATGTCGAGTGCTGTCTCCATTAAATGGTTTAGTCCTCAGTTTGCATGTTTTCATATGTACACAAAGAAGTTTTCTCATAACAGTAATAGGCACTGTAACAGCACTCACAAGAAAGTTGAGACAGACATAAGGTCGGACGCAAAAGACTGTATCATGAACAGGCCGTTTGGCCATATAGAAATGAGGTGCAGCACACAGATGAACAGTGTAGGGGCTGATTTACAAATGAAAAGAAAGGAAGGAAAAAAGGAAGAATGAAAGAAATAAAACGAAAGAAAGAAAAGAAAGAAGCAAACAAACAAGCAAAGAAGGAAACAAAGAAAGAAAAACGCAAAGAAGGAAAGAAATACAGACAGGATGATAAAACTATAGAAAGAAACAAAGACAGAAAGACAAAGAAAAAACAAATAGGGAAGGACAGAGACATAAACAAGGAAGGAAAGAAAGACAGAAAGACAAGCATATGGAAAAGAAAGAGGAAAGAAAGAAAGAAAGAAGAAAAGAACAAACGGGCCGCAAAGGGTGAGAAGGACGTGGATTATTGGGAAATTGACCAGCATCTTAAGGACATCTGTTGCCTGCCCCCCTGCGAAACCGTCTGCTTTGTCCAATCAATAAGCCTGCAAGCTTCTGCCATCTTTCGGCTCGGGCAAATCGGGCTCGAGGTTGCGACCACGCGGCCATAATGCGATGCCAGAACGTAACCTGAACAGTCTTGGAGAAGCTGCAGCAGAAGGAAAGACCCATGGCGCGTTTTATACACGCAAAGCACGCGAGCCAAGCGAGGTAGTGACGTCAGAGCTCGTGCGGTCTGGTTTCGCTATCTCGCGCCTCTAGCATCCCTTGCGTATTCAAAACGCGCCTGTGTTCTTGCTTGAGCAGGGTTTTGAGGGAAAGTTCTTTGAATGTGGGCTTCTTTGAGTCACTGGTTTGACCCGAGAGAGGTGCGTTCTGAAACCTCTCTGGTCTGGACTGAACGCCATTCACTCTGAACTCATCGATGGCGAACCTTTGTGGAGAGCGGTAGGTCTGCCTCGCAAGCCTGCTTTCCAAGGTTTTGGTGTCTGCACTCTGAAGACCGTCAGCAGGAGTGAGAGCAGGCAAAGTAGGTCTGCATGGTCCCGCGGACAAACTGAGGTCGCGGTATATGTCGCGCATGTCACTCTACGCAATCAATGAAGGCTTCCTAGTGTTGACTGACAGAAGTAGGCGACGTATGGAGTGTTACAAAGTGTGTCCAATATCTGAAGCTCTTCTCGGGGCGTGTGCACATAGACACTGGGATTGTTCTTCAGTTGAACAAATCCATTCACGCGCAGGGAGAGAGAGAGAGAGAGAAAGAGAGAGAAAGAGAGAGAAAAAGAAAGAGAGAGAAAAAGAAAGACGGAGGGGAAAAGAGAGGGATATAGTGGGTAGGACGGTCATCAAGCAGAAGAATGGTATCAGTTCCGAACAAGCGCTGAAAGGCATGCGTACACTGTAAACAAGAAGTGGTCACGTTAGAACCCTTATTTTGTTATCGAAACAAAAATCATTTTACAATGAACTAGAACGCTTTAGACGTGTTGGTGCTAAACTAATCTAAAAAGTGTTCTGACCTGTGTTCTCGAAAGTGTTCAAATGGCTGGAAACTGTATAAATGATGTTCTGATAATGTTCCTAATGTGTGCCAGCAGAAAGTGTTGACAAGTAAGGGCATGATAAGAACACTTAGAACACATGTAGCACACATCTTACATAATATTTACACACGCAGCACACATTTACTACCTGCCTTAACACTTAGTGTTTTAAATATTTTGAATGTAGCTGTTTTTCATAAGAGTGAAACTTAAAAAAGTTCAGATCAAACGGTTCGTCAGGTAATCAAAATCGTTCAGCACAGACACGGGAGACACGAGGTGGGTGGAGTCTGGAGTCGTTTTTGTCAGCTTTAGTCCACCCGAGCTCGCGCCAGACACGGGTGGCTGCTACCCGGCGGTGAGCATCCCAAACGAGTTGCAGGTGAAGGTACCTCTGAAGATCGTCTTCACTTGGGTAGGGGTGGACCTGCAGGTCAAGAGACATTGCGATGAAGTGTGAAGATCTCTTGTCGAGGTCTTCGCAAAGTTAAAATTAGAAGAGGGACTGATCCAGGAAGCGCCAATCAATCAGTCAGTCAGTCAACCAATCAATCGATCAAACAATCAATCAATCAATCAATCAACCAACCAACCAGCCCCAACCCGCTCCTAACCCATCCATTCATCCATCTATCCATGGGGGAAAATGTATAAAATTAGATTAAGTTGCTACAACCTATTTACGCCTTGTATTCTCGATACCACCTTCAAATGCTCATCATACAAATATCCCGCATGACGACCTACCTACCTACCTACATCATATATGCCGTTGTGATGTGGTTACGTGCATATAAAATAAAATACAGATGTATCTCTATCGTTTGTTTATCTCTCTTTAGGTGTACCTCACGCACACACACACACACACACACATCAAATATTTACATGTATTTGCACAGCAGCATGTGGGCATACAGAAGAATGAAATAAGTCTACTCCAGTGATCCGGACTGCATAAGCTTTAGTGCATCTCTCTCCATACATGGAAGTAACAAGGTCAGTGTACACTGTGACATTTAGACTTTATCAGGCCCCAAAAGGTGGGTTTAGGCAAAGAGGAAGGCGTCTGTCTTGCTCAGTAGAGATTTGGGCATCTGCGCAAGAGACCTCATTTCTCTTTTTTGTCCCTTTTTGCCACAGCCCCTACCCCCTCCACGCCCCCGCTTTTTCCTGACAGTTCCTTCTGCGTACAAAAAAAAACCAACCAAACAAACAAAAACTAGCGAGCTTCCATGCAAGCAGGCTTTGACTACGAAGGACGCTGCCCTGGACATCCACCCGGAAACACCACCCGCTTACTGACCTCTTCCCCCACGCGCGCCAGGAAGTCGTGCGAGGCATGGTCCAGGTAGAGCTTCTTGCTGACCAGAACGCACTCCGCGCCGTTACTGACCAGCGTCATGCTGGGCTGGTGCTGGTAGAACAAGTCCGTCAGCCCCTGCGACACACAAGACAAAGGGGTCAAAGGTCGTTGCCTGCAGACCAGACTTGGTGCCAGTGAGCACAGACATTTCTTACTTTTGCAGCTGCGAGAAATAAAACATGGATGAATGGAAGTTATGCTAAAAGCTCAACGCGTGTTTTTCTTCTTTGTTTGTTACAACAAAAGGAACTTGGGCAAGCGAGAGTTAGACAACAGGTCAACGTTTCATGGGATGGTCCCTTCTTCAGGGGCACAGACAGATAACAAATAACAAATACAGATAACTTAGGTGATGAGGACGCTGATCACCCACGGTCGATGGACAGGAAGGAAATGTGGGAGAGAGAGACGGAGACTAGGAAGCAGAGCGTGTCAACTGGCTGTAGTGCTCCTCGCCACTGATTGGCCCGCTCTACTTCCTAAGCTTTTCTCCCCACATTTTCTTGCTGTCCATCGAGCGTGCATGATCAGCGTCCTCGTCAGCTAATTGATCTTTATTTGTTATTTGTTATCTGTCTGTTTGTGCCGTCCTGAAGAAAGGCCCCGAAAAGTCGACTTCCTGTCTAAGTCTCGTTTGGCTAAGTTCCTTCTGTTGTAGCTTTATTACCCAAGCCATGGTCACCTGTTTCTTTTTTCTTTATTTTATTTATTTATGGCAGAAATTTTCCGCCCCTTTAGTGTACAGGTCTTAGGAATACAGATTGCAATTCGTACTCTGTTCATTAGGTTTGTCTGTGTTGTGTCTTTGAGGTCTATAATGAGCGAAAACCTGTAGCTATTTGCTCTGGTAAAATAAAATCAAACGACAGATATCCTTTCCCACATCAAAAGATCGAGAAAGAAAGAAAGAAAGAAAGAAAGAAAGAAAGAAAGAAAGAAAGAAAGAAAGAAAGAAAGAAAGAAAGAAAGAACAAACAAACAAGGCGAAACTTACAAAAACCATTCCTTTGGTCAGCGTCTGGACACTGATGAAGACTGAAGATGAGACGTTTGAGGCCTGCGGAGAAAAAATTCACAGCGAACATTCTATATTGTAGAGCAAATAAATCTAATAAATCGAATACGTGTTCCCACTCTCCAGTTTACTGATAATCTTATTCAACAGTGTGAACCGTAGCATGCATCGCTTAAGCGAGTAACAGGAAGCTGAGGCGCTGCGAAGGATGTCGGTCGGCGCTAAACTGTCAAAACCAAGGTTAAGCATTTCTTGCTGCTGCCAACCTTTGTCGCTCCTCAGGATCGGATAAGCTGCTTTCAACTTTAGGGTACCACTTGGGGCAGGTAGCTCATCTTGGTGGTGGATCTCCTCCAAAGCTGTCAAAGATTCGTTTTCTTTACGGCGTTTTGTCACCACATTTTTTTTCAAATCGCACGCAAAAATTAATTGGTATTTTTATTCTAAATGTTTCCCTTTACCTTTCAGTGTGACGTTGTAGCCGAAATGCTAATAAGCTTGTTTAGTACAGAAAACTGTTGTATTAACTGCCAGACCAAATCTTTTCGTAAACATCGCTGCAGCTGTGGTCAAAGGCCTGCCTTAGCTTTGTCTGTTGACAGCGCCCTAGAGTTGGCTCAGCTTCGTGTGATCTTTGACACCGTGCATTGCCGTAAAGACCTCGATCACCTGGCAAACTGGGAAGGCCTGGGAAAGAGAGATAGACTGCCCTTGTCGCTGTAACACAGGATACATGCAAGCGGACGAAGTGAAGATGTTACCACAGTGACCTACTTTCGCCATGCTTCGATCAGCTGCCAGCGGCTTGTCACAGCTGATGCCATGCTGATTGATGCCCTCAGCGTGTTGATTGGTGCCCTCCGGATGTTGATTGGTGCCCTCCGGATGTTGATTGGTGCCCTCCGGATGTTGATTGGTGCCCTCCGGATGTTGATTGGTGCCCTCAGCGTGTTCAGCCACTTTGCCGTCTGAAAAAAGATCATCCTTATGAATCGTGAGCACTGTACCCTGCTGATATAGAATCTAGAAGAAGGAACGTTTTGTTTTGGTAAACTTTGACTGAAGTTCTAAGCTAGCAACAAAATAGACTGATCAAACACAAAATAAATAAAAATAAACGAAAGTCAAAGATTGGGAAAAACTTATCAAGAAGGAGAAACCACACAAAAACTAACCAACAAGCACGCGAACCCTCCCCTCACACTCTCTTATAAAAATAAATCAGACCTCAGAGAAATGGCAGAGCGTGTCTCTTGGACAGTCCTTTCCTCACCAAACAGACCGCTATGCAGCCGTGAATCTCACATTTCGGCACTCACAACACCGAACAATTCTCCTTTGTGGCCGCTTTGGTAATAGAGTGTGTGAGATGCACAGAGGCATTGAGAGTGGCACGGCGATCAACCCACGAGGGAAATGAAATGTCCAGTTTCTTGCAACAACGGAAATCTATTTTTGTGTTTTCAGACCTGAACAGCATTTTTATTTTTTTTAAGAACTGCGACATAAGGATCGAAGGAATTATGTAACAAAGGAATAGTAGGTTTGTCACACGTGACACTGGGATTAAGGTTTGATGCATATTTCGATCGGGCCTGCTCGTAACATTGTCCTTTCTAGGATTTATTACTCTTACAGTGGTGATAATATTTCTTTCACTACTTTGAAATTCACCTCTGATTCCTAGTCATTTCACTATGTCACACATTCCACATCAACCCGTTTAGGACCTTTTAATAAACTTTCGATAAAACAACCATTAAAAAATAAAAGAAAACAAATAAAAATTAAATCAAAACACAAAATTGAAACGTAACATTTTGTAACTCAAATGGCTGAAAATGCATATTAAAATAAATGAGTTTTTCTTGCTGAAAGAAGTCGTAAAATATTCGATCTACAAAGGGAGACGAGACAACCATACATATTTTGAACCCTTCAGGAACACCTTTCCCGAAATAAAGGACAGCATATATTTCTAATTTTGGATTGGTCTCTACGGTCAAAGGAATTGAGGTGAACTTACTTCCTGGGGACAACTCTTTCCTTGCCATGAACGGCCCCTGTGGCGAAGAATAGAAATATTAATTAGAAAGGCCTGCCAACGTTGTCGCCATCACTAGCAGTAATACAGTAACAATAGTACAGTGAGATTGTTACAGTACAATCAAGAGTGCAAGTTGTGGTAATAAACACACAACAGCAAATGGAAAACAAAATCCTCAAATTTGGAAAATTCAGCCTGGATAACTTTTTATAGTTTATCGCTTTCATATGTCTGTTTGTCTGTGTGTATGCCTGCTTGTCACTGTGTTACTCGCATTCTCAACATGCAATGACTGATAAAGAAATATATATGTATATGTATATGTATATGTATATGTATATGTATATGTATATGTATATGTATATGTATACATGCGCGTCAGTAAGATCGGTTACCCGACACTCTAACCTGAATCAGCTTTGTGCACCAATAATTAAGATTCCCGAATTGGATCAGATAACACGGCAGCACTGGACCTCAGCGATGGTGAATGTCAAGGCCACTTTTAATAACAATTCAGCTATGTTTTTTTTCCACAAAGGCTGCATGACAGCTGTGCTATTAAGCATTTTATCAATCTGCTATTAAGGTCGGGTTATTGCATGAGATGGAATTTGCTTTCAGATGCCTCCCCACTTTTTTTTTTTTTTGACAGCATGCAATCATACTTGACTTACAATTGTGTGTATGTGTGCGTACATGGAAAAAAATGATACATGGCCCAGACGCTAAATATGTTGCGAGGAAAGCTGTTAAAGACGGTGAGCGTATGACGTACCTTCACGACGAGAGAACCGAGTTTGCGCATGTCTCGTGACCTCTCCTTGACCTGACTATCAATGCTGACTCTGGAGCCAGCACGATTTGCGAGAAGCTCAGCCGAAACCTGTTCGCCCACAGCGACACTTGTCTGCAGTGTCTGGCTGTCCGCATGGTGTGGCTGAAACTGCAAGCTCAGAATCAGTTGCATAAAATATTTGTTCTGCGTTATAGAATCACAACGAATCTAACTATATCACCAAAAAATAATTAATGGACAACTTAGTGAGCGTTTATTTCAGAAGAAAAGCCAAGTGTTTAGGACCATTTCTGAGTGGAGAACCTTCCAGTGCCAACCTAGGATTGACGAAATCGGCATTCACTGGCTTAGACCACTCTTGTCAAATGTTTGTCAAAGTGTTCTTCACTCCTGTATGTGGCAATCAGTCAAACTGCATATTAACGTGACCGTCGTGTCAGAGTTTGTCAAACTTTTATCGCTGAATGTCTACTTAAGAACGGTCTTTAGAAACGCCCCGTTTCCAAGCGTAATATTCCTTGTAGTCACTCAACTTCCGGCAAGACGCCGTTCACTTTGCGAAACTTGGGGGTGGTCAATTTTTCTAGTATGCCAACAGTGTTTATCGAAGTTAGCAAACCACTAAACACTTATGTATCCTGGTCAGTCCTACCTCTTCTTGCTTACAAGTCGTGTCACTGAAGCTTTCAGTGGTCCTCGCGGAGATAGATGGAAGCGGGCTGTACCTAC
>SMGT01010948.1:535761-550317 GCA_004794575.1 Lanistes nyassanus | reverse complement strand
AGAGGTAGGGGTGAAGGAATTGTTGGAGGAGGAATTTATGGTGTGAAATAACGGGGAGAGTAGGAACCCGATGGAATACCTTGACAAAATGCAGGACAGGTAGCACTATATAGGTGCCCCACCTTCCATTGCGCAGACAACGGATGCGCTGGCAGCTCATGTAAATTCCGATTCCCGATTTTCACAAATTTTTACCTTTTATTTAATTGTACTTATTGGCTGTGCTGAGACTACAAGAGCGTGTTCGCACATATCCATTTTATATGCGTGCGTGAAAGAGTCTGTATGCATGCATTCGCACGTGTGTGCGTGTATGCGTGCATGTGTACGCGTTAGCTATCCAGTCATATGCTGATGTAAAATCGTCTAAACATGCAATTAAGGGATCGAATCCATACGGTACCTGATTTCTGACTTCACAGCCACATGAGCCCCTTACTTAGATCGCCGGATCGGATCAATGTGCGACAGAACAATTATCAGCCGACGAAAGAGGGGGGCGTTGAAACTGTAGCTTATGGCTACAAATATGCTACAGACGTCACATATGCCAGTCCGATCTTGCCTTGCTGAAACAGTAGACGAGGAGTGTGGGAGGGGAGGTGTGCCCTAAAACAGGAACTAAAGACAAGGCTTAACTGCAAACAATTTTTTTTTATAAATCAGACCTGTCGCGAGCAACTGATATGTGTGTCAGCCAATGAAAACAAAAAACTATCTTCAGCGGCGTTTGCTTGTCTTGTCGTCTAACAGGCAATTAAACTTATACCTCCAGCTGCGCTATCGCTGTGCAGTGTAGTTGAAACCGATAAAGACTACGCCGCTAAAGTACGGGTCTGCCTGTCTGTCTGTCTGTCTGTCTGTGTGTCTGTCCCTGTCTGTCTGTCTGTCTGTCCAGGAAAAATAGAAAGTGAAAAATGGGTAGGGAGTCACAGTAATTAGAAGTTGAAGTTATCGACGCCACAGGAAAAAGTTCATTGTAAGAACAAGAATATCACATTTAAAATCAACTGCTGATTGAAGTCGTTTCCTTTTCACAGCAAACAGATGGATAAAAGGTACAGTTCGACGTACCCATGCCCGTCTGCTATATATAGTCGCAAAACCAGCACCAACACGAAAGCACGAGCGCGCACACACACACACACAATGGTCTCTGTTATTGAATTTATCCATTACGCCAAGATAATTTCAAGAGAACTTATAAATGAGCACATTACAAATAGTGAAAAAGAAAAATTAAAAACGAAAAACATTTCTTTGACAGACCGTCTCGGTGGTCTAGTGGTTAAGGTGTCCGCTTCCGAGGTGGGAGGTCGGTGGTTCGCATCCCGGCCGAGTTATACATAAGACTCAAAATTGGCTATCTAGTAGCTACCCTGCCAGACGCCTGGCACTATAGGGAACAATACTGGGACTGGTTGGCCCAGTGTTAGTATAATGGGACTGGGTGGGACTGAGGCCCGTGTTGGGAAAGCAGTCCCACGTGTGGCAGCACGTAAAGTTTGTCTAAGCGACACGTTAGTCCTGATATGCACCTGTAGTTTGCGACTGGATCATAAGCAACAAATCCCCCCTCCCCTCTTGTTTGACAGATCCAAACTTTGTGTGGTTTTCTTTATTACCAAGCAAAACTGCGTATTTTCTTTTACAGCATTCTGTGAATATGCATTCTCTCTTTCTTCTCTCCGTCTCTGAGATTATCAGAACAAGAGAATCAGCGATATCATTGTGCAGGGATCAGCTACACCTGTCAAGGGGGAAAACCTTCGATAATGCTTTCGTATTAGCAACAGGCATTTTTTCCCTTGAAGTAAACCTAGCATTTACCACTCTCTACAGTCCTCATGGGGAAAAGAAAACTCAGCTAATATTTGCATGGCGTTTTTATGTTTGTTGTCTTAAAATAATAGGAAAAGTGAAATGAACGTGTTCATAGACTATTTAAGTATAAGCCTGTCCGTTCTATTTAAAAAGAATCTATCGAATGTTGATTATCCAGAAACAAGGGAAGCCACTCTATTTGCACCTGTATCTGTGTTGATCGTAAGATGGACAATGAAAAGAGTCAATGGACAATGAAAGAGATTATTTTGACGCTGATCTATGTTGTTCTTTCAGTGGCAGCAGTATCGATGTTTATTGCTTTTGGTAATATCCCACTTTTCAGTAATAATTCGCTACAGTAGTTTGCTACATTTATCCTTGATATGAACATACGCCAAGATTTTGCCCCGATTTACGATTAAAACCCAGTTGAACAACCAAATCACGGATAATATGTATATATTTAATATTAGTTCTACTCAATTTATTGTGCTATACCCATTGTATGTTGAAAACCATCGTTTTTATCAGCTATTTCCAGTAATACTCTTGGAAATTATATCGTCAGAAGTGGATTTAAATGGTAGAATCATCAAAGTTGGTCTTTTCAAATTCTATGAAAGTCGACTTTTGTATTTTCTTTACAAATTACAGTAGCCTTAGATCTATAAGTACAAATTGAAATATGTCTAACTTAATGTTTTAAACCATCTTATACAGGTTGGCTCATAGTGTGGAAGCTGTTCTTGAGAAAATTCAAATTCATTCAAGAACTTTTGGGAAGCGGTGACACCAACAGCCAGCCCTCACCAGTTAAAGCAAAAAGAACAAGACCCAGAAACATCAGAAGGGACTGACAATAGATCATCGAGCTGTAGTCTCTGTATCACACTGCTGCAAGCCACAGGCATAACAGAACATGCAGAAAATTTTTGTTGCATCATGGAAGTTATCTAACAGGGTAGCAATAGAAAGTGGTGCCCTAAAGAGCTCATTAATAATCTTTGACTCTTCCTTCTTACCGGTTTCCTGAAAAATATTTTGTGTAACAGAGCAGTCTTCAAGAAATTTACAGTGGCTTGTCCTGTGGTTTGCTTCACAAGAGTGAGAATGTTAGTCTGTGAATGAAGAATGAATTGGATGGCTTGCTTTTTCAGTTCACAGAAAGAGATCACTTCTCAGTCAATGTGATAAAATTGGTGGCCACAGTTAATTTATGCTGTATATATTTGTAAATGTTCTTGGTGTTGGACCTGGTTTGCATGCTGAGAATGTGCTGAAAAGACAACGGAAACTTTGATGACTTGCCTGAAAATGCCAGACAGCATGAATGGGGCTGTTCCTCCATGCTCTATACTGTGATGAGGAAATGCAAGTTATACAGTCGAATCCGGTTAATCGGACCACATTGGGAGTGGTCCAAATAACCGGCTGGTCCGATTACATGAACATGCCCTATGTTACAATTAAGACGGCACGTGCTATACGCTTTACATCCGCTGTACGCAGGCGACTTGCGTCTTCTTTTTCTTATTCGCTGTCACGTTCTTTGGTCTGTTTAAGCGGTATTTGGTCCAAATAAGCGAATAATATTAGGCTTATGTACATAGGATTTGTTTCGGTTCTTTGAGATTCGGTCCGAATAAGCGGCTGGTCCGATTATCCGGTGGTTCCATTAATCGGATTCGACTGTAGTGTTTCTGGCAGAATGGAATTAAGTAGCACGGGTGTGGGTTGGGGGAAATCTTTGTAAAATTGCGTGCATTGGGCTAAAGATTAGTTTTAACTGTTAAGAGCTGTTGATACTTTTAATTCATTTTTTAAAAAAAGATTTACTGAATGATTCACTTCATCCAGTGCTTCTGCATAATACAGTGTCTTGAAATGTTCATCAGTAAGCAGTAAATTGCCTGTAGATGCTAAATATGTAGTCGTAAACATTCTGATTGGTAACAAATCCTACAGTCTAGCTCAGTTGATAAACTGAGGCAACTTGATGTGGCGCTGGTGGAGCACTAGGTTTTATTAACATTCTTCACATCCATAAACTAAGCATGATGGTTATGTATTGTCCTGGAGACTGAAATATACGCCAACTGCTCACTGGGTCTTCATGCACTTACACTAGACATTGAAAGTTTCCCACCATACCAGAGAACCTGTGAAAAGTTAATGCATCTCCATTTTGAATTCTTATGGCTGTCAACTGGCATGCACTATAGCTCGTGACAAAATAGCTGTATGCACAAATATTTTTATGATATAAATTCATGTTTTTTATCACAAAAAAGTGAAATGATGCTTACTTTTGCTTATGTTCTCCCAAGTCCACTCTGCACTGTAAATTTCCATTTTGCAGGCTTGTTACTCTACAAGATTCTCCATCCTTTTGGAAGCACAGAATCACGTGGTTTCAAGTTTTATCATCTGATGTATTTTACGCCTTCATGATCTTGTCATTGAAAAAAAAATGTCAGGGAATAAAGACCATCAATTATTTTGCTTGAAAGATGATGCTCAGAAATATTTTTATGGTGCTACAGTCACTAAGATTCTATCAGTAACACATCCTTAGCATGTGTGTGCACAGTTGAAAAATCTGAAAGATCTTATTCAAAGCCAGGATTCACTTTTGAAACTGGAAGAGATTTAACTATTAAATGTTATGGTCCCTCTTGTACCTCATATTTGAACAGAAATGTTCAAAATAAAACTGACCATTTTGACCATGAGATGACCAGACCACAGTAGTCATTGTCTAAATGTTACCCATGTGGCAGAGAATCTTGGTGGAAAACAGATGTTGCTGGCTTTCTGTCATTTCTGTTCAAATCCTAATAGTGGAGATTACCACATCATCAGCCATCTCAGTCTGAACTTCATGAAATATAAGTATCTTGACATTTAATTGGCTTTGAAAGATTGGAGGCAATAAGATGCTAGCATATTTAGGGACAAAAAGGGCTGTAGCATGTGATCATACACACTTAGCCAGCCATCTGGCACATAACAGACACTCAAAATTCAAAACACAACAAAGATGTATATCTTTTGTATTTAACTGTGCATCAACAAGCTAGTTTAATTTTATGACATACATAACAATGAGTAACTGCAATGGACCATTTTGTAAAATGCACCTGTAAGAAATTTAGCAAGATGGAAAAGCACTGACAATTCTCAATATCAGCACATAGCTAAGGGGGAGAGGTTGGGGCAAAATACAGAAAAAATGAACACAATTTTTAATAATTGTCGGGAAATACTTTTTAAAAAATCTAAGAACAATAATTGTTTATCAGACATCGGGAAATTCTTTTTTTTTTTTAAATCTAAGAACAGCTTTGACATTTTTCCATTAACCATTGATGAAACCTTGGTAAACTGAAAAAACAGAGAAGTGATCAACGATGAAGCTGAGTTGATGCTGAATGATTTTTCCTTGGCCAAAAATGAGTAATGGAGGGATAATACACGTTTTCTGGCTCCAGCTGTGTGTGTGTGTGTGTGCCTGCTTCACATAAATCTTGGATCTATCAACCACAAAATGCAGTCAAAAAATCAAGAAAGAAAAGTTTGAGAGTTTTCCCTATACAAAAAAAAGCTATCCAGAAATAGTTGTGCAATTGTAGCTCTATCAATATTTTCCCCTCTCTGTAGACTTTAAGGCTGCACAGACAGAAACATGACCAGAAGCATGCAATCCTGAAAAAAAACATTTAACAAAAAATTGTGCTATTTTCAGTACAGTAACATCATTTATGAGCATTTTTTTTCAGAGAAATGTTCGAGCAATAAAATGTGTGGCACCCACCTATCTACACGTAATGTAAAACTCCTTAGCAGTGCAATGCTTTAAAAAATATTACCAGGTATATTCGTGTACTGTTTTTCACATACTGTTTGAATATAGTTTCCGCAGGATGGGACGGTATGTAGAAGTGAAAGGAACCTGTTAAAGCCATTGGTCAACACAGAAATATCACATGAAATGCTAACAATGGTACAAATGATATGTGGATGCTAACCACAAAGGTGAACAAAATCTCAATCACTGGTTTTCACTGATGATGGGAATATGGGGGTTTATTAATAACATTTTGAATTTCAATAGTTATAAATGCATGAGTGAAATTTATCGACAGCAAGCCAGAGTACAACAACCAAAGAGCCATCAATTACTGAATTCCAAAGTGGCAATGGAAAACCAAATGAAATGAACACAAGCCAATGCAGAAAGGATGCAATGTCACACAAAACCAGCAACAAACGTCTGTTGCTGTATGTTTCCTTTACTTGAAGAATCATAAGTGCAGCTCCATTCTGGAAAAAAAAATTCCAGAAGCAATTTCTTTCCAGTTGCCTTATAGTCATTTGCAGACACCTTCCCATCTTCAATGGTGCTCTCTGCATGAGCATGATCCACGCATACCTCTTTGTGCTCAAAAAGAAACTTATCCAACTTAAAATTAGGCCAACAGCTAAGAAAATACTGTATTCTGACTACATTACTTAAAGATTCTGCCACCATCACTGTAACTTAATGGATAATGGTGTCTTCAATCTGCTAATGTGAAAAGCAGCAAATGGAGTCCGAAAATAATTATCTTCAGACCTCTATTGCTTTTAAAAACCAAACCTTCTAGCATTGTGTCTTAATGTCCTGGTCTACAGTACTGCAAAGTATGCAACATACGAAATCACCCTTTATTATATACAGACATCATTACATGTACACAGAGGGAGTAGAAAAGTGTTAGTCTTAAGATCTACCTACCAGCATAAAGAGTTTTCAATAAATAATGAAGAATATATAAACCAAAGCACCAAGCAAACCATCTATTAATGCTGGAATGTGAAGATAAATACTTTAAATACCTGTTACATTCTTACAGAGACAGTTATACAAAAAAATACTCTAGAGTACATAGCAAGAAAAAATTAAAAGCTGAGTTTACAATAATAGTAATGAGAATGAAAATATTCTTATTTTCAAAGAAACAGCTGAATTTTCTCTTAACTTCTAAAAATAAATGGGGAAATAAAAGAGAAATACATCCACACAAAACTTGTCAGTAATGCTAATCCATATAGCACCAGTCAAGCAACAGACAATACCATTTCACGTACCATTTGAAATAACTGCACTTATTGCTACTGTTTCCAAAAAAGCTATATAATATTTGCTTTTGAAGGAATAAGGTGGCATGCAATACAACCAGTGATCTTTCACTAAACTTCAAACTATTCCGATACACACTACCTTTCAACTCATCTGAAACCTTTCTCCCATTATGCATTTGATGCCATCCTGTCTGCCCACTTGGGGTTAGATTACATGTACCAGCATCTTGAATCATTTTGTAAGACTTGGCACCTTATAAATGCTCTTCTTCTTATTACTATTAAACTTAGGGCGTTTACCAGTGGTTTGAAAATTAGTTCTGCATGCAATGTTGTAGTTACTCGATTCAAATAGTTTCTTGGGTTGAAAAATGAAGAACCTGACATCTTTCTCAGAGTAATAAAAATATACTTCCTTCAGCATGGTTGTATCACAATTCGTGTTATTACTAAAGAAACATTTATAAAATGTTTCCCCTTCAGATCTTGATGTAAGACATGGACAAATGTTGCAACAATGCTGTGTAGGGGTGTACAATAGAGACTGATTTCTAGAAACTAATTTATCTTTTAAAGAGTGTCCATGTTGAATTTTTCTGTTTTCTTTGCACCACATACCTCAGCACCATTTGGTATAGGATTTTGACTAGCACTTTAATGTGCATGCACAAACAAGTGCACGCACATGCACACACACACGAACGCATTAGTGAAACACAGACCCAACTGCTGTACTACTACAAGTCTTAAATATGTCCATGCTCAACGCTGAAAATGGAAGCATGCATCCATTACTGCTTTTTCATCTAATAAGTAAGATCTGCATGAATTCTGTCATCCTCTGTGCCTTGTTTGCGGGTCAGTCTTGACTCAATTATGTCCTTGCTGGTATTTTGGGTTATTCCTTCAGAGAAAAATAGCCATGCAAACAAAACTTGACGATGTCAGCCCTAAAACATACGTCATTAAATTTTAGATCAAACTATTGCAGATCTGTACATGTATATAAAAACAACTTTATATGAATGACTCCAAAATATATGCTTCTAAAGCAAACTGGCAGTGAACAACAGTGAATATTTCTGGGAGGAGGATGGTAGAGTGAGAAATGGAAATGCAATATAACACCGGCAGCGATGTAAACTTTTCAATATGAAAAACTGAGCCAAACCACCATACATGACTCTAATGGTGATTTTGAACACAGTCGTTATTGGAAATACATTTTCTTCAGGCACGTCCTTTTATGTGTGCATGTGTACAAGTGCATACCCAAGAACATGGTATGCAGATTCATACTTTCCAAATGTGATCCATGCTAATTAGAGGTAAGCAATCAAAAAGTGAAAAATCATTTTTTAAAAATCTATAATACAGCATAAATGCTAAGACATGGATGATCCTTCTGTAAGTTATTGAAATATACACCTTAACCACTACACAGAGGGAAAAAGCACACACATGCACCACTCTCAACACATCATTCTCCAATAACATACAATCTGAAAATATTTCAAGGAAAAAAAGAAGCTTGCCTAACTTGATGAGCAAGCAATCTGTCTTACCCGTACAGGTATCACTTGCTGAAACTGAAATCCACAATTTACCTGAATATTTTAAACCCAAAATTTAGTGTGTGCATGTGCACACACACACACACCATAAGTGGTTGTTAAACAAAAGGACTTAATGGCTTCTGTTTCTGGTAAAACTGTTACAGGGACGGAAATGAAATGCATTTTAGAACGATCTTTCCTTCGCCTATTTGACTTTAGCATAGTTTATTCTTGCTTTCTTAATGTGTGCATTTATGACGGATCATGTCACATTAAATATGATACATCAAACAGAGGAAAAAAACTCAAAATTCTGTATTCTGATGATTCATAGTGGACAAATAGAGCTGAGCAAGTATCATGGTACAGCTGTTTTAAATGGAAATGTTCTTTGGCCATCTGTAACAAACATAAGGAGGCAATGTCTTGCTGCCATAGCTAACTAACTTTTTATGTAATTTGGTGAATAACTGGCATGCTTTGGTCTTAGCTTCATTTTATTTTTAGATCGCAGCATTAATGGTTGCAAGCACATGTATCATGATACTGAGCAGCCACCACAATCTTCCACACCGAGTTTAATTATCTTTCCCTGATGCAAACAGTTAATCAAACAACGAAACAAAGCTATAAACAGAAGAATTAGAAAGTAGATGTAGAGGGAAAAAACTTATCTTCTAGCTCTTTATTTTAAAAATAACTTGTTATTTGTCTACACCCCACCCCACAACCATTTTATGCCATGTCAAAAAAGCCAGACATAGGGATGCAAATTAACAGAAAAACCCCAGCAATAAAAAATGCACAAGCCTTCCCCCAGCCCCATTCTCCCACAAACCTTCGAGGGATAAAAGAAGGTTGGAGAACAACAACAAAATAATAGTTTCCTTTATGTATTAGTTTTTGTTGAATAAATAGGTAGTGAACGAAGGAGCTAAAAGTTAAACCAATCTAGTAAGCCATTTTCCTAAAGGGTGAAGCTTGTAATAAGAAGGATTAGTTCGTCTGTTCCTGCCCTTTAATCCAGTGACGGCAGTGGTCACAATAATTTTAAAAAAGCTTGTATTATCAACATAGCTACTGTTTTCACTCCAGTTCAGACACAACCAGTTAAAAAAACAAACCTTCACTTTTACCCATCTTGACACCAATGCATGCATCCTAGAATCCTACAAAACTTACCACTTTCACTTAAATATTTTCACTCCAATGCAGACAAAGCCACTTTAATAAAGTGACTCTTCTTTTACTTAACTTGTCCTCATCACATGCATCGCCAGACAAAAACTTCAAGAAAAACATTTCCAGACTGTGCAGGATCCAAAAAAATCTGCCTTATTAAACATGATCATCAATAAATAACATTTTTTTTCAGTAGACGCCTCTTCTGGCACAACAATTTTTAAATTTATTCATATATTTTCCTGTCACATGTTCCAGGCTACAAATGGCAGAGGAATTTTGTCTCCCTCCCCACTTCCATGTTGTCTCTCCTCTCCCTCTTTCTCTGTCTCTTCCCCAAACCCTCTGTAAGTTTCTCTGTCACAATCAAAATGTCTCCAGCCGCCCTGTGGGGAAGAAAGTGCTCAATAAGACCCATGGAAGTACGGGATAACAGCAACAGACCCCAAAGCACCAGAAACTCCCCGTCATGTCGGTACTTGACTAGGAGACACTCCATCACTCATTCTTATTATCCGACTTACTTGGTCCGACTTCTAGTGATCAAACAAGCATTTCTTTGAAAGACGATGGTGAAGTTCCTCCTAAACAGATCTTGCAAACAGAATGACAGTTCTTTTGGAAAGGAAAAATTAGATGGAGACCAAAAAAAAAGCCTTGGGAAAAAAGACACCAAATTAAACAAAAATCGAAAGGTCTATTTTTAGTCCAGTTGCAGGGGCTAGAGCTTTATATTAAAAAAGCTCTGCTCCAGAATTCTAACCACTCTGTCCCTCATGGTCGTTCTGAAAGTCTCATACCAACCAATCAGTTTTTCTCGCCTTTTAGCCTTATCACTGTCACTTAAACTTGCTTCTTGTTTTAGAAGCTCAGGAAGGGTGTGCCAGTCTTTAATGTAGATCACAGGTGCTTTGAGTTCTTTCAGGAGACGAAGAGGATACAGGCTCGATGCTGGCGAAGATCCACAATCACCTGGTGTCATGACATCCTCTATGACAGGCACTGAACCATATGCCATTGCCTCATAGATCCTATAGCATTCTGTATTCTGACCAACAGGGCTTAAAGTCAGATCACTGTTGGCCAATGCCTGCAGATAATCCAATCTTGATTCTTCCGGCTCCTGCAGACGCCATCTGCAGATATAAAGATAATAATTACAATCACAGCAAACAAAATTTCATTTTCTAATACAACTTAATAATATGGTGACGAGAGAGGAACTGAGCCAAGCTAAATACTGACACACAGTCACAATTTTGGGGCACTACCCCCTTATCAGAACAGAACACACAACACAAACAAATAAGACACTTATCTATGGACCAGACTCTAAAGGATGGTTGCATACGAACTACCATTCAGCACAAACCCACAGATTCACATGCATATTTAGATGTCCACCCCTCTCATACTATACAGCATGCCTTCCTCAAAATTCCTTAGACTCCAGAGACTGCACTCTCTGTAATCAAACTAAAATGAGAGCTCTCTGCTGTGGAAAACCGCATAATATTATGATTTTGTACTGTAAAATTAAAATTCCTAGTTTTACATGTCCCTTTGATAAATATTACACTTTATCCACGAAGCAAAGAAATTAACCAAGACGTAGTGTCTTTCTGGTCTATCAACCTTCTCATCCACAACACTGGGAAGTAAGTGTACCTGATTTTTGCGTCATAAATAAATGCATAACTGCAGCCCTAGGAAACTAGCTTGTGCTTGTAGAGTAGGTTTGCTGATTGCTTGAATCATTGTGCACATTTGGTGCACTGTAACCGTGGCTCGTGACTACAGCCAGAGTTGAGGAAATCTCTCCAAAATAAATGAATAAAAAGAAAAATGGTGGACTTCTACTGAGGCAATCCTCACTGTGGAAACTAGTCAGTAAACTCTAAATGCATGCTGGCCAATATGCTACATGTATGTGCAGTGCCTCCGCCACTCCCAGGTTTTGTGCTGATAATATGTCAATCGGCAGGAAGTGACAGATAGTGATCTCCCCAAGGTTTGCTAAAGCAAAGTCCAAGTCTGTGAAAGGGGTACATGTATACTTTGTAAACACTTGATAAGTAGTTAACAGAGGTGAGCGGGCACTAAAAGAACCACACGCAGGAAAAGTTTTTTTTTTAACGAAGGAGAAAAAACCGAGAAGTGTACCTGTTCTAATTGGTTACTATCAGTTCCAGAAGAGAGGACAAAAAGAGAGCAGTGCAGGGTAGAGATATTACAGAGGGAGGGTGTACTGGAGGGAGTGAAGCGTAAGGTCAGAGACAGTGTCAAAGAAAAATTACTTTGTGACTACACAGCAAGTTGCCAGAGAATTTTCCACAGCCCAAATGGGTAACCCTGACGAACATGCATGTGTTGGCAAGGAGCAGAACTACGGAAACCCACTTACTAAGTTCCTCTTCCTCCCTTGCAGACGAAGCTAAACTCTGCCTCCTTGCGCTCTCTCTCTCTCACACACACACACACACGCAAACCAGTACGCTCCTAAACTTTCATGCACAAATAATTTCTTATGAAAATACCACTTTTGCCTCCTCACTTTTTTTTGGGGGGGTGGAGGAAGGGGTGCAGGGAGTGGATACAAATTGCTACATGTGAACGAAACTTAACACCTGTACCCCCCGCACTGGCATCCGGTAGATCTTTAGGGAACAGCGGGGTGGGTGAACTTAGCAACGGTCGATTTTTGCAACTGATGCCGTTGGCACGACTATCTCTTTCCAAGGAGTTTCCGTTTCCAAATCGAAGACGTTGCCAACGGACTTTTTCGCGGCCACCTATCCCCCCTGCTACCCGCTGCATCGCGACCAGCCATTATTTTCAGTACGGGTCTAACGAGCTTAGGCATTAAATTAAACTTTAGGCATAAAGAATCCAACGAAGTATTAGTAACTGGAGGTTCTACATCTCTGTATTACTTAAAGAACGGTTTTGAAATGCTGCTTCTTATTATATATTTTAAAAGGATGGGGGGGTGGGGTATAGTCTGTGATACCCAGGAATTTGAACCTCGAGGTCACTTCATTGCGCTGCTTGGATTTGTAGAAAAAAAGCTCTCTTTTATTTTAACCCGACTAACTCAGCTCTGACTCTACACACGCAAGCCTAAAAGACCTTGAATAACTTCGTCAGCGGCAAAACAATGGCAGTCACGGAAACACATGAAGTGGTTTTACGAGGTACAACGGGAGACGGGTTGGTAGCGTTTATACAGGGGCACGACACAACGTTAACACTTATGGTTGAGATTTGACAAAAATATCTACTTTCTAGTCTTTCATTTTGTCCGAGATCACAGGCTTAGCACTGGAACAGCTCAAAAACTTCGAAAAACAATTGTGTATAACGGATCTGTTGTATAACGGAAGCCGTTAAATGTCAGTCTTGTTACAGGGACTTCGTCAGGGAAAGCAGAAAAGAAACAAAATAGGAGAAAGATGTGTTAAAAAGTGAGGAATGGAAATTGGCCCTGTGGGAAAGGGAAGAAGCCAGCGCAGAGAAAGGTACTGCGTTTACCTACATTGTAGTGATTTCTGCATTCACGCAGTCGTGATAGCACAGAGTATGCCGCTCAAGAAGGCTGTAAAAACTGGCGCAGCTACATAAAATATTGTCATAGTGTAAAAAAACGGACTGGTGTGTGGCAGTCCATGTCATACTATTCCCCAGCTGCCAGCTGATGACGTTTCGCTAACACGTTGGCAAGCAGTTTCCCGAGAAGTGTTCGATTCCTCACCACGTTCATTCTGTGAATGGTTTGCCCGTGTGGTTTACTGGAGGCAACCCGTCACTGAAGGACTTCCCCAGTCTTATTGCATCAAATCTACAAACAGCACTTGATCTCGCTTCCATTACTCCGTCTCTTTTTATCATCATGTTGCTACAGTTTATGTTCTGACTGCGCTCTGCCCGTGAGATGGTCGGCAGCACGCTAAATGAGCGATACCCGAATTTTGCAAACACAATCATCATATGGAAAGATAGCATGGCTGCTCGTAATCCTCCTTCCTTTGAAAGAAAGAAAGAAAGAATGAATGAAAGAAAAGACGGGCGGGCGGGTGGGCTGTCGGACAGACAGAAAAACCAACGATACAGTGAATTTGTCTCACCCGCAACGCGGGTGTCGGTGAAAATGCTATTAATAACTGCCCGTTTGTGTAAACGCACCTTGGCCGCCTCAAATAAATAAATGGTGCTTATCTATTCGAGACATCTAATCCAATTTATGACGAATTTTCCGAACTCCAACCATGATCGCTTAAGAGATTTCTCGGCTCCGACCCCAGCAGATGACTTATCCATTTCTGACCCTAGAGAGAGGGGTTCCTGGCGCAGGTCATGGAGTCAATTAAAAGACCACGAGAAACATGATGGAAGGTGAGAGAACATGATAGTGTGTGCACGTGTGTGGAGGTGGTGGTGGTGGTGTGTGTGTGTGTGGGGGGGGGGGTTCAAGTAGTGGCGGGCAGGGTAGCCGGACAGGGATTGTCAAAGACCGATGCACTGCATACAGTCTCCGAACGGCACTACATCAAGATGTCTACAACATTGTTAACTTGATTAGAAAGCACGCCAAGAGGCGAGTTTCACACAAGCAAGGCCAGACAACGACTCCAGAGCTTCTACGGTCCTAGCTTCGCTCGCGTTCTTGGGGTTCATGATAAAACTTTACTCCTCTCTATCTTGTACACCATTGCCATCGACAACCCGCACCGCGCAAGCTAGCGACACTCTCGTGCTGTGTTCCCCAGCGAGTTTTTCCGGACGTGTTCATTGTTCGTCCCAGTCTCGAGGGCAAACGCGGACACCTTCCGTCTTGCCATGTGCTTTTCCTGTCTTAACACCCCCCCCC
>SMGT01010948.1:509957-535732 GCA_004794575.1 Lanistes nyassanus | reverse complement strand
CCATTCCCTTCCTTTTCGTCTCCACAACCACTGCTGCTGGGGATAGCGTCTGCGGCACACGGGTATCGCACTTTTTCCAGCTGGCCCAGCGGTAAATGGGTACCTGACCCACGGGTCCGGGCGAGGGAGAGGATATCACAACACTACCATCCAGATGCTGGCCCACAAAAAAGGAGGGCGGGAGTTTCATACTCCCCACTCCCCTATGACCTAAAAACAGGTCACATGACAATCTTTACCACTGACACTATGCACTTGCACACGCGCGCATAAACGCTGGTATCTGCACTCCGCTTAAAACAGCCATAAGACTTCTCGACCTGTCTACCTCACGTGGACCTTTGCGTGCACACTGGAGATACAAACATCTGTCCAGTACAGTTCATGGGCGAATATGGCATTTTACTCACTAAGGCGAACGCAATAATGCAAGAACTTAAAAACGAACCCCAGCTACACACGTGTACTCTTTGGCGAGAATGATTTCCAGGAAGGCTGGCAAAATTTTGCGACCAGTTGCCCAAGGCCAGCGTGGAAAAATATACATTTTCTTGGCTGTCACTGGCTCAAACTACGTGCAAACACACAACTAGGCGAGGCCACAACGCTGAGCAGAAGGCCAGTGTTTATGCCGAGGTCAGAATCGATATAGAGCTGAGGTTAAAGACAGGGTTTGTCGCTCCTCGAAGGATGATGTTTTCTTTCTTCTTTCTGCGACTGGCGCAAATCGAAACCTCTCAAACAATGCCTGTATACAAATAACTGAACCGTACTGCTATCTCCGACCCCAACCTCCTTCCACTCCTTCTTCTTCCACACCCCCGACCCCCGTTCTCTCTCATCCTTCCCTCTTTCTCTCTATCAACAATACTCGGCTCAGCACGCCAGAACGCGCTGTACACCGAGACTCACGAGCAAAGCAATGATTTTGCAATGGCAAAACTTGTCTGTTCTCTTTCCCCTTTTCTTCCACCATCCCCTCTCTCCTGCATCTCTTAACCATGTCTGACTTACCAACACAACAAGGGGTGGGGGAGGAACTGCACTGTCATCAACGCACAGTTCTTCCATGAGGATGGTATCGAGGCAAAGGCCCCGTATGTGGCCACTCTGGTTAGCAGTACTAAAGCGAAGCCGACCAGCGAGACCCTATGTATTGGTAGTATTTATACAAGGAAACAAAAAGGACACGTACACATTTGGAACATGTCATATCAGGCTTTCCCGGCCCCTAAAACGACTGCGTATCCGTTAACTCCGTCACAACGCTTTGCTTTCCAGAAATCTGAGTATCGTGACAGCTCCGTTTTAGGTCGTCTCCACCAGTTCGAAAGACTCTCAAGGCGACATTACACGAAACCTTTATCTTAAGAAACCCAGCTGCTACCAGTCAATATTCTGACAGTCTGCGCCGCATCCAAACTAACAAAAGTGTGCAGGGGACGTCCAGAAACTTACGCTAATTAAGAGTTTGAAACGACAAACGTGGGAAGATTTCGCGCATTCCCCACTAACGAAAGATATTTTGAGAGATGAAGCTGCTAGCACTTCAACACCCATCGCGAAACTCTTCCAAAAAGACAACTTTCCACACCCCCATGGCCCCCATCTACCTACTGCGCATGTCAATAAGCGCCACGCCCACCCCTCGCCCCAATTTATGCGCCAACTTGTTCTAGGCTTTTAACGCATACGTACACACACACGGCCAGGTACGTCTAACTGAGAAATGCCTTCATGCATTATCCATCTACAAAACCATCCACACAGTTAAACATGTTCAACGAACTATGGCAAAAGTGTAAGGTGGCAGGGAGGGGAAGAGAACTTGTAGGATCCAGTTTAAGTCGGGGGTTGGTTTGTTGGTTGGTTTGTTGGTTGTTTAACGTCCCGCCGCAAAATGGGTGCATATCAGGACACTCGGCTATAAGGGGGATGGGTTCCTATTACAAAGCTATGCACTGAAAGAACCACCAGACTGATAGCTACAGCAATATCAGTTTAATGTGCGGGGAGATGGCCGAATGAAGTCTGCATATTCTATAACTCCAGGAAATAATCCTCGGCCACACCAGGATTCCAACCAGCAACCTTCCACCTACTAGTCCGCAGCTCTACCAACTGAGCTATCCAGGCCCCCTTAAGTAGGGGGAGGGGGAAGAAACAGAGCCCATAACTGAAGAAAACCAAATAGGAAAATATAAAAGAACGTGTACGTCTGATTTTATAAGGAAATGAAGAAAAAAAGGGAGGCAAGGGGAAAGGAAAAGTCAATCAAGAACGAACGAACGAACGAACAAACGAACATTTCCTCTAAAATGCATGAAGAAAATTTGGACTCACTCCAGCCTGGGTCTGACATAGCAGAAGCGTTTGAATGGGCTCTGTTCCAATACTTCCAGCAGCGCTTCCCGTGAGGAGTTTTTGTAAATGGTACCCAGGAAGTTGCAGAGGTACTTCCGGCTGGCGCTTGATCGCACATGCGCACTGCCCACGTTTGGGAAGTTGCGATAGCTGTAACAGTTTACAGATGCTTTTAGTTTTACAACCTTGATGAGCTTGGCTTCCTCACTTCAAACATGCAACCCCCCCCCCCTTTTTTTTTTAGTTTCACACGTGTTGAGGTGCTTTGACAAAACAGGTCCGAAAGCTGTTTTCAAACACATGCAGGGACTCTCTCTTTCTCAAGCACACGCGGGTGCGCACCTATCTCTCACGCTGCCACACCCATGCACACAAACACGAGAGCGAGAGAGAGAGAGAGAGAGCAGTACAATGTACATTGTCGGATCCCCACCCAATCACACACATACAGCCGGACTGTGTTCCTCGCTTTCACTCACTCAACCGACCCACTGAGAGAGAGAGAGAGGGTGGAGTGGAGAGGGAGGGTGAGATGGGAAGAAAGGAAAAACACAGACATTATTACTGCTCTCAAAGTAAGGCCTTTAATTTTCTACCTACAAGGGTCAGCAGGGATGCGATCGATACTTCATTATCAGACTGCCTGCTACAAAGCTCTCCAGTTCCGCAATTACACAATTTTTCAAGAAAAACTCCCACTCCAAATATCCAATAAAACGATAAAGATTTTCAATATTCCAGGCGCAAAAACACCCTCTGTTATCACACTCTTCTTCCTCATGTTTCGCAAACGTCTGACGTGCCATTATGATAATCGTGGTCCACTGCTCTTCGTCTTTTTTTCATCTGTCAAGACCAAGTCCTCGCCATATGTTCCTTCAGTCCAAGAAATACTCCTTGAGCTCAAGAGACCAATTTCCTTTCCAACAACTCGATCACGGAATGGAGGGCGTCCAAGCGTAATCTAATTTTGCAGATATTTTTATGCGCCCGAAATCAACACACAGGCTGTTCACTAAATCCTTTTCCCCCCTTCCATTCTCTGTCGACTCTTCCCTCTCGCCCCCACTCCCCCTTCTCCATCGCCCCCTCCACTCCAGCACAATAATGAGGTGTAAGGAAAAGTCCCCTGTGGCTACTGCTGCCAAATTCGTTTCATGTCCAGAGCAAGTTTTTAAAATAAAAGATGGCAGACGGCTGCCAGCGCAGCTCTCTACTTAGCGGCCTGTCATCCACACCGCGATGCTGAAAAATTACATCAATGTTGGCCAGCGTCGCTTTGTAAACAAGTCGACCGTCAGCATTTAATTGAAGGAATCACAAAAAACACGTAGGCATGAAAAAGTTTTCACGCGTAGGTGCGCGCACCAGTATAAAAAAAAGAACTAAAAGCAAAACTGCAGTAGCCTCGCCTGCTTGCTCGCTCAATGGCTCGCTCGCTCAGAGGGAAGGCGGGGAAAGACGGGGAGCAGACAAGACTAAAGTCGCGATAGTGTGATCGCATGTTTCAAAAACGTGCATCATAAATGTGAACCCTCGTACTTCACAACGGATTCCCTGGAGAGCAAAGGGAGGCAAGACAGGTTTCCTGGTGAGCGAGACGGACGACGGGAAACGTTAAGCCGGCCCGAATGAAGCTAATACCATCTGCGCCAGAAACGGAGTTTCTCTCCCTTTGGCAATCCATAACGAGCACGAAGTACCCTCTGGGTCCCCGACCGACGCTTCAATTTCTCAGATTAAAGAGAAAAACTATAGAAATAAAAACGACCGGAACAGGTTAAAAACTAGAAAGCTGGATGGCTTAACGGTTTCAATGTGTTTTGAGGCACCTGCTTTTTATGATGATTATTATTAAACCCATAGACAGAAACAGATGGGAGTTTGGGACGTAAGGAGACGACCTTAAAGGGGTAAGTAACAGCAACGCTGTTTCCGGCCGTAGGTCTTACTCGAATGTGGGTCAACCTTTTTTTAAAAAAAAAAATCTAGCAGGGAACCAGGATTATTTTTTCATATAAGAGATCAGGTACAAAACCAGTGTGTTTTCTTGCAGAAATTGTAATTTGTTTTAACTCCCATTGCGTTCTTCTTTTCAATTAGAGCAGTTCTAATTGTGGCTTTAAATCATCCCCCTTTTATATTCAACAGAAAAAAAATAAACACAGTTAATAAAATTGCCCTGTCTTCATACTGTTCCTATCCCAAGTCCTCCATAGTATAGCTTTCATCCGAACTCCTATAAATTCCACATCAGTTAACAGGAGGGTACCCGACAAAAAACTTAGGCTTGCATAAGCTTTTGAGTCCCCTGTTATTACACGTCCCGTAAATTACACAAGGTAAATGGGGTTTACGACCGCTTTTATGACCGGCAGTCCATATACGAACGCTCATGGAAGCCAGCCCAGAAAGTTTAAAACCAAAGAGTTGAAACTGCAGGCTTGCATGCTTCTAAACAAGAGAGAGAGAGAGAGAGAGAGTTTAAAATGGTTTTTGCCAATCAGCGTTTAAAGTTCTGCTTTCGTCTCATCAAAATATAATGTAAAGTATTAACGGTGGCTTAATATGAGAAACGACAATTCGAAGTGAAAGTACTGTTCTAAAAGGGAACTTCTACAAATTTAATTTCTCCAGAAATTAGTTATTACAGCAAAGAAGACGCACAAATCCGCTTTTTTGCAAATCTCCTAATGGTCTTCCTCCTGATTGACTGGTCATGGGCGGAGTCTGCTGGCGCCAAGCAGCTCAAGACATCAGGCGAGTTCCGCGCTGAATAAACTAAACAAGCTAAAATAAACCGAAATAAATTAAACTAAAATAAAAGAAAATTTAAGACAAACACTCGCGCCACTCCCCACAGTTGAAGGGAACTCACGTGGCGACGCCTAGCGGCCACTGGTAGAAGCTAGCGTTGTCGATGTCGGCGCTGTCGTAGACGAGGAAGACGTGTCGGAGGGGGCCTCCCTGCGACGTCATGTAGGGCTTGACCCAGTCGTTGCGGCACTGCTCGTTGCCCAGCAGCACCAGGGCCGCGTTGCGCAGGCGCGGCAAGGTGCGCAGGAACTCCAGCCAGGTGCGTGCGAACTCGACCTTGGAGGCTTCCCGCCCGTTCAACACCAGCAGCACGTTCTCCGTGTCCTTGGGCACTTTGCCAGGAACAACCCCTGGCCCAGTACGGAACCTGCACAGCACACACAAGGGGATGGGTGAGGTTTAATCCTTGCCAGCTGTGTTGCTCTCTTACATTATGAAAGACACAACAAGCGCAGTGCCAAGAGGGGCTTAACTTTGATTTAAACGTAGAATATTTCAGCGCCCGCTGGGGAGCAATACTTAGGACTATAATCACAATCCTTTCAATTTCAATGAAAAAGATCCTTCAGCAGTTGTTTCAGGTTAATCCTGTCAGCGATCGAACGACATCAGTAAAAGCTGTTATAATTTATATGTTCTTGGCGTTATTTATGGTCTTCGCTGGCGGTCAGAGGGTTGTAAAAAGATTGTCAGAAAGAATTGTGGAGCTGCAAGTTCAGATCTCGTCTCCGGTTCACGTATTTGTTCTGTGTGTTGCACTGGCTAATTTCCAGGAATACTGATTGCGAAGTTGGACAAGAACGTACGCACACACAAGGTTAACGCGATAAACAAAACTGATGACCACGTTATCCTGGCTCGGTGTGGAGTGGGGTGGGGTGGGATTGGGGTGTAGGTAGGGACATTAAAAAATATAGAAAGCCACAACCATGCATTCATTTTTTTCTTGTCTTGAACACTTCTGTTTGATAGGGAGAGCGTGGAAAAGACAGAACAAAGGAGCGGGCTAACACGTCAGTGAAAGAGACGGGAGGGAGAAAAAAACGGAAGAGTGAAGGAGGGCGGCGAGGAGAGAGGAGTGTGACAGACGTGAGGGGAGAGAGAGCTCCATCGTCTGGGGGTCAGAAGGATAAAAGAGGCAGTGTGACTGATTTCGAAAAGGCAGGTTCAATATTTTCAATTTTAAAGATAGAAACTCGGCTGCTCTCCCATCCTTTCACCATGTGCCGGGGAGAGGAGTCTGAAGGCCATAGGAAGTGAGTTCGGATGCAGCTTTCAAGCGCTGCCAAATTCATCATAGCAGGAATCGTTTCTCCGATGCAGATTTTTTAAAGAGCGAAGGTGGGGTGGGGAAAAGGTGCAAGGTGGGAGTAGTAGATCTCTCAAAAATCATAGCTGAAGTGCCTGCGCGAGTATTCGTAAGTAACCAAGCTCCAATCACACCCAATATTGCGAATGCAGCCTCGTTCTGCTTTTATGCACCCGCGCAATAGATATCGTTTTAAATGCCTTTTAAATGACGAAAAAGATGATTAGACTTTCATGCAACTGTATTGTTCATATTTAGCTTCTCCCCAGTCCCCATTTACGCTGCCAAAACGAATTCTTTCGCACATAGGCGCGCGCGTGCACACCCAAACGTCGGAGAAGTGGGGGGGGGGGGCAGCTGCAGCTGACAATGGCACCATCTCTGAAAGATGACGACTTGCCCAGTGGGTTTTCTTTTTCTTTTTAAAAGAGAGAAAGAGAGGAAGAAAGAGAGAAGGGCGGGATTTCCTATCCCCGTGACTTCCAGCTAATTGGAAGAGGGATGCTGGAAAGACGGCATTGTAATATAATAAAAGTCATTTCCTATCCGAGCATAAAAGGATCGCTTCTGGGCTAGACAGCGAAGGCGTCTGTCTATGCTGCCCAGAGGCTGCGGGGAGGGGAAGACGAGTAACTGACCATTACAAACTTATTACCATGGTTCTGGCTTAGGTCACCCCCCCCCCCCCCGCCATCTCGGTCCGGGAAACAAACAAACAAGTCGGATTGTACAACGGCGGCCGAGGACAAAGTTACACGCACATCGTCTGGAAAATCTGAGTCTTTGGTTGGCATCAAGATTTTCGGTCCAAATCAGCCGTCCACGTAGCCACAAATTCCCCTCCTCTGCACGCGCAGTCAGACGCATGCGCACAAGGCCTGCGCGCGTGCAAATGCACAAACACATTTATCAGTTCCTAACACCACAATCGCCTTCATGCACGCATGCGGACACACACGCACAATAAAATCTTACACGTAGCTAACGAGGGGCTTTGCCAAGATTCTCTCCCCTGCGGCCGCGTGGCGGCGCCTGGGTCACAATTAAGGTGTATCGTGCGTAAACAAAGTGATCGAGAAACCAGAGATCGTGAGAGCCAGCTACTACGTTAGCGTCTATTGTTACGTTTAAAAAGGCCACAACGACTGAAGGACCTATGGGAAAGGGAAGAATGCAGAAAAGGAAAGGCCAAGGTTCATGGTCGAAAAGTTGTTCCTGTAAGTTAAATGAGTTTCCGTCTGCATGACTTTTCGCCACATCATAACCAGTCCTATATGAAATCTCAGCTCACTGTAATCGCTTAATAATTGTAAATATCTTAATTATGATACTGCAATGCTTTGGAATTGTTTTCTGCGCTGTATTTTAATGTTATTCTGGCGTGTTTTCTTTGATAGGTGACATCAGTATGAGAAATTTCACATTGCCCTTCTTTGCAATAAAGGCATGTTGAACTTGGAGGAAAGCAAAACTTTTTCACTGCCCATTTCACATCCATTCAAAACTGATCAGTCAGCCAGGCCAGCCGAAGCAGCTGCCTACAGGGATATTAACCTGGACTCGCCTCTGTCCATGGTCAGCATGCTTTGATGCCTACCTTTAACATCATAAGGCCACAATTACCAAAAAAGGCCGCCAGTCTGTACAAGGAGTGAAACCTCTGCTTTTGCCGGTGGGCCTCGGAATATCTGAGACTTAAAAGAAACTCATTCAAAATCTATGGCACAGATGAAAAGTGGCGTGCTGTATGGCGCTGACATAGAGGTAGATGCTGTTTGCTGCACAGTGTGAGCGTGCAGCTGGTACGGGACCATCTGCACCCTGCAAGCATGCCACTACAGTTCTTTATGAAATGCGGCCACAGCAAATGATGCTGCAGTCAGTAGGCAGCCATGGCAGAGCGTCCTTCTGTGGGCCTTGCCTCCACCTCATAGCGACTGTCCACCGTTTTCGTCCTGATGGGTTCTTGGGAATTATGCGCTCCTTGTTTGCGCATCCATCTGCACGACAGCAACCACTTCGCATTGTAAACAGTTAGCAGTCGAGCGTAAAGCACGCTTTCCTTCGACTCTTCCCAGAGGCAAAATGGTCGCTTTTGTTTACATCTGGTACACCTTGTGACCTCAGCACATCAAGCGGAACCAGGGGAGATAATTTCAGCAATGTTGACCAATTTCGGAACATCCGTGGTGACCAGTTCACGTAACTGTCCCTGCGACTGCGCGTGCGTTTATGCATCAACGTGTGATGCGTTACTGACCCCGCATTCCAAAATTGCAAATTTTCTTTATTTGTAGACCGGATAAAGTCGCACTATCCTCAACGACAGCAAATCATGCTTATTGTAACTATAAGAAGCTGCTCACGGACCTTCCGCTACTTCATAGCAGTCCGTGATTTTTGTGACATCACAGTTCAGTACACGAAACTTCGTCGATTTAGCCATTCGCAAAGATGCACGTAAAATATACAATGCGAACTGGCCACCCGAGCGCTCTTAGGACTTGCGCCACCCCATCCCCTTTCTTTCTCCCCACTTCGAATCCACGCCATATCGACTGCTTAATTAATGAGTGTGACATTTGCTCGCCCCTTCTGAACCCGATCAGGTCCCATCTGCTCTGGATAAACCACGAGGAGGCGTCAGGAAAAGAATCCATATGAATGATGGAGACAAATATGTAAGTCCCGGCAGCGAGAGCCATCATTCCATGCATGCAGCAAGGTGTGTGTCCGCGTGGGTGCGCGTGTTTGGCTGTGTGCGTTACCGTATGACAGAAGGAGAGAAAGACCAAAAAAAAATCCTGAGAGAGAGAGAGACAGACAGAGGGGGGATTTCTCAAAGGCTGCGCATTTCCGACTCCGACTCCAAATCTGCAAAATGTTTGGCTTAGAGCCTAGAAAAATTGCAAAACAGCATGAAATATTGAAACCACGAGGGTAAGAAGCGATCAATAGCATTTAGAGATGAAATGGTGCGCTGCCCGCAGCCATTAGTGTTTTCTTAGTTTAGTGAACTGTCGAACTGTCCAGTTGCGAATGTTTATTTTATTCCTTGTTTGTTTAATCGGGCTTTATTTCCTTCCCTTTCTGTTTATCCCAACTCATCCTCCTCCTCCTCCTGGAAATCGTCAGTTCCGTTTTCCTTTTTTTGGAATGGGTACACATTTTTTTTTTTAGCTAAACTGTCAAACGGCTCTCGCAGTACTATCCTTGAAGTCAAGCGGTAGACTGACAGAATTCGTGCATCACACTGGCACCTGTGCGACCCCCCTCCCCCCTCCCAAACTACTCTCCTTTGGGGTGCATGGTCTCCCTGTACCTCCTTGTCGTGAAACTTCATGTGCCCTTTTTTGAAAAAAAAGGGGGGGGGGGCAAACAACAAACCACAGCCTCACACACACACACACACAGAGAAAGCCTCCTGACAAGAATGCAGGTCCTGTTTGCGTTGGCCATCACACAGGCCGAATGTTTACACCCTGTTACTATATTACCCAGCACGTAGCGGTTTGTTTAACCAGAATGTTTAACATGGCCTTACACCTCTCCCCACCCAGCAACAACTGCCCCCCCCCCACCAAGAAAACACATTCCCCCTCTTCTATCTCTTTTATGTGTATCTTCCATACTTGGGTTTTTTCTAATCTGTTCGCTCGTTTCGTTAGTTTTTGCAAACACGCACGCACGCACGCACTCATGTGGTGGTGGTGGTGTTGGGGTGGGGGAGACGCACAAGCATACGTGTTCACAGAGGAGCGGAAGGTAGGAGCGAAGCATGGAGGACAGAGAATGATCATCTGATCGATGAAGACTGAAGTACGGACGTGGCTATATCCAGTCATCCCTGGCCGTTTCCTTATCAGAATGTTTTTGACAGCTGTGATGAAACAACTAGGTTTATGGACTACCGGGCGACAAAACCCATTAGCAGTTGAGTTAAGTCTTACAGTGCCAGGAAGCACGTCACACAGAAATTCCCCAAAGGTGTAATTCTCTCGCTTCCTAAGGACCAGCAGTGGTCATGTGTGAGCAAGCGTTCACAATAAGCTGCGCCAGAAGTCAGAGGCCGAGGAAGTGCACGAAGACTCGCTGCTGAAGCCAATAGATGGGGGAAGCAGAGGAGGAGGAGAATAAGAGATGAAAGGGGAGGCAACAGTGGTTATGTGTGAGCACGTATCACGCGCGCTAGTTCTTATATATAGACGGCACAGTGAGGGCAACGGGTTCGTACCTGGCTGCCGGCACATGTACTTTCTTACGAGATATGCCCCACTTGTTTAAATGGCTGGTCGCCGGACGTTTAAGTAAAGACCCTCCATTCTTCTACCTATTCCTTTCCTGTCACACCCTAAGATCTTACTGAATTCCTCTCTCCCTCTTCCGACACCCCCTCCCCGCCCAACGACCACCAACACAACCCACCCAAGCTGTGTGATTGCTTTTTTTAATATTACTTTTGTTTGCGGGGTTACACGACCAAACAACTGAAGCCAACAGCACATTCAATCAAGACTCTTCCACAGACTTCGCTCGCCACTCTCAGACTTTGATCTCCCCTATTCCCTGCCCCTCTCCCCCCCCCCCACCACGACCGAATGTAGGGGGAAGGGGGACCCCCATGAACCGCGAAATTTCACCCCCCTTTCCCGTCGGCCTGTCCATCAGTCCAGTCTTCAAGTTCTCTCCAGACGAAGTAGAAACACAGCCAGCCCACTCCCGCGGAGTGATACAGTTCTGCGCCCTTTCAAAATTCGGCGTGCGGTCAGCGGTCGCCATGTAGGCGAGGGCCCATCTGCAAGTCTAATGTCGTTGCAGGCGGTGTCAAAACAAATCTTTCAGCGCTGATCAATGACGTTACGCCGTCTGCTCAGGCCCGTAATCTCGAAGCTCATCGTCGTGCCGAAGGCGATTAAACGAAGGTGGCAAAAGCACGAGAGAGAGAGAGAGAGAGATGGCGCTTCTCCTGTTGATCCGAACGATTTAATTGGACGGAACGGCGCCTGCGGCTGGACGCCGTCTCACTCTGTGACGGAACAGCATGGTGGATGCAAAGCCGCCAGTAAGGCATCAAGGTGTCCAGACGGAACGTGCGGCGAGCAATAACAGGCCCTAAAACTGGAGAGTAACAACTTAGTAAAAACTAACGAGATTGAGTTTTCCAACTCCCTTTCCCTCAGCACGCTAGACAGCAAGCTAAATGGGAAAAAAAGGGCGGGGTGGATGTGGGCAGGGAAGAAGTGGAATGTTTGGACATGACGCCTGACGCAGGAGCGTAAAGGTTTAACAGAAAACTCGTCTAACGAGCACAAGATCCACTGTTCAAACACAACTGACACCAAGCAGCCTCCTGTCTCGCGAGCAGGTTTGCAATTCCCACCGACTTGGGGCACGCATGCGCGTGTCGGTTGCTAACCACAACAGATATAGGTCGAACCATGACCTCTACAGATCGTCACTTCTTAGAGTTACAATGAAGAGAGCAATCGTGGTGATCGGTCGCTAAGAAGTGGCTTTCCAAAGTCGCAGGTTCACTACCCATATCCGATTTTTTTTTAGGGGATGAGGGGTAGGGGTAGGGTTTGATGTTAGGGCTTCTGTTTTCATTGTATAAATCCAAGCAAGTCTGCTAGCGTAATCGGGATGACAGGTGGTCTGCGCATGCGTGCCCCAAGTCGGTGGGAGTTTCAGACTCAGGTCCCGCGCCGTGCTTCACTCAAACGCCGCACTCCCTTGCACAAGCTCGCTTTTCACGCCCCAGCCACTCCTCCTTCCGAACTCCCCCGAGCTACGGTGCCCATCTGATGGGCCTCTGAAAATGAAACTGCCCCGCACTTTGGGGGATGGTCTGTGCGTCCTTCTTCACATTCTGTGTTCCTGTCACTCAAAAATGGATCTATCTGCTCACATTGGTGCAATTTAATTTTGTCTTTTAAAAAAAACAGGGGTGGGAGGGGGACCATCATCTGGTCGCGAAATTTCAATTACAGTTCGAAGACGCACAAACAAGTTGTTTTATCATGCATCTCGCTGAAGGCAAGCAGCCATCTCACGCTAATTGGGTATGGCGGTGGGGAGAACAGGAAGTGATGCGTCAGTCAATCGATTTAAAAACGTCCTCCTCGTAAACACAAGTCCCCACACCATATTCAATCATTAAAGTTCTCGCTTTAAAATACAAAAATCTAACGACAGATTCCACACAGCTTTCGCGATGTCTGCTACGCTGAGCAGAACTAGCACAGCATCGCCACAGCTTGAAGGCGTTTAACTGATGCTCCACAAGGGAAATAACTGACGAACTATCACCAAAGCATTACATACCGTGTTTCCCCGAAAATAAGACAGGGCTTATATTAATTTTCATTCCGAAATATGACACTAGGGCTTAAAAGAAAAACAAGTGACTGCAGTTTGGAGGATAAGCCCAAATTAAATGTAAAACAAGGGAACTGTACCAAGCTAGAGAGGGACAAAGACGAAGACAATCTACATGTTTCGGGGCACTACCCCTTCATCAGGACGACACAAAAACGAAGAAAAAACGAAAAGGAAAAAGACTTATCTGCAGTAGATGTGGCGCATAGGCTGCATGACGGTAGAAGGGCGGAATGCAGATAAGAGACAAATAACAAGCGACGGAGACAAAAAGGACGGTGGTGGGGACAAGCGACGGAGACAAATGGACAACAGGCAGTACAGTCAAGTTGTGTCTAAAATATATATAATAAAATATAAAATATAAAAACTAAAATATATAGTGACTGCCGCAGTCACTTGTTTTTCTTTTATATTTTAGATACAACTTGACTGTACTACCTGTTGTCCATTTGTCTAAATAAATAAATATACAAAGAGGAAGGTTTGTTTCTTTCGTCTTTCTGCAGCTCTCAACTAGGGCTTATATTAAAATCATCCTCAAAAATCACGCTAGGTCTTATTTTGCGGGTAGGTCTTATTATTGGGGAAACACGGTAGGAAGTTCACAAGCTGAGGTGTCGGATTAAGTCGGGATTTGACGACCAGCCGCTCGTTTAAAACGAGACAGTGGGTGGCTCGGTTCCCCGCTTCCCCAGCAGAACTCGCAGCATCACCTGACGATAAGGTCTTTTGTCTATGTTCGCAAAGATTATAATTATGCTACTACTTCTACTAATTGTAGCATATAATCTTCGATACCTGATTGGTATCACATTCAGGTTTAACGTGCTGTTGTGACCGAAAGAAAAATATTCCAGTCACACACACTTGTACGCACTCTCCTGCTCTCCCTGCGCCTCTCTCTCTCTCCTCGAGAAACTCCATGTGACCATAAACAGCAAGAAAAAAATATTCCAGTCACACTTGCAGGCGCTCTCCTTTGCGGTGATCTCCCTGCGCCTCTCTCTCTCCTCGAGAAACTCCATGTGACCATAAACAGCGAGTAAAATTCATCTCAACTTCCCCCTCTTCCTCACTCCCCCTGCCCCGACCGCATCCTCCCTCCCTCCCCCCTTGTTGTACCAATTAGTTTGCGTGCGATCCGCTGTCTAGCCCGGGACGCGCCCAAAGCCCAAAGCCCACCTCATCTCGGCGTACCCAGACCTATTCTGTGCAAAGTGTGTGCCGAGGCAACCGTCGGGGCACGGCCTCACACAAACACGGTCGCCCTTACTGGCCGCCATCAACACGTGCCTTCCGGTGTCCGCACGCCGCCCGCCGCGCACGGCACACGCATCCGACCAACATGCGTCAGCGGCCAGACCACAGTGGTTTTGGGGTTAAAAAAAGTTTCGGGAGAAGTGGGCGAGGGATCGACTTATTATTTAAACTGCTTGTGGGTGTCAAAAACCTATAAGCATGTTAGTGCAGTAGTCATCAAGTACAGAACAGCTTTAGAGTGAAAAACGAAGATTCAAATTACACGAGTCAAGTCCACGTTTCCAGTCACTGCGTTATAGAAATCAATCAATCGTTTTGGGGGCTTTTTTTGTGAGACAGCCTCATGCAGCCGTCCGTGGATTTCACTTGGGTCCGTATGACGACGACGATGATGACGAAGACACCGACAAACTCCCTCCATCACCTTCTGTTGCACCCCGCCCTTCCCACCGCGACTACTTCACCAGAGGTTATGACGACACGGTCTTTAGAAACCAGGTGGGTTCGTAACACGTTTGCTCTGAACAATTTCCGTGGTTTTTCTAAACCTCAAAAGGAGATTTTCCAAAACGTGCCGAACCAAAAAATGAGACACAGGGTCTTGTCTGCTTACTGATTCAGATCACATCTGGTTTGTTTGGGGTTTTACAAAGACATTTTCTTCCCCCCATCCCCCACCACCTCGCTTACACACACGATTTCTGTCCTGCTATCGGTGTCGGATCCACCACTACATGCATCTGCTTGTGATCGACTTGTCAGAGCGCTCGATACGTTTTGTGCATTCGGATGCACGGAAGTAAAAGGAAGACTTGACATGCGCGTTCTGGGGCCTCAACGTGCAATCAGCCTGTTGACTCGTCGGAGGATGTTAGCAAGGAATACGTCTACAACATTTCGGCAAAGACATGGCATCATCAAGGAAAACCAGTCACAACGCAACCTCACGCGTTCATTTTCACGTAACTGTGTAGAAACTAAACCGTATAACACACGCAATGCTATTCGCTGTTTTGTCGGTAACTGATGACAAAAATTCATGTTCAAATGAATCGTTCGTGTTGGCGGACAAAGACACAGTCGTGGCGATCATTTGCTGATGGCAGCCACACCAGGAAAGCTCCAGAAAGGCCTTTTCTGATCTACCCAAGAAGCCGACGAGAACTGCGCAGTTCGAATCGCGAACTTAGATTCCGTATCTGTTTCATTCAAATAGGCCGCAAAAAGAAATGACGCAAGCGAGTTGTATGGGGTCTTTCGTTTTTAGATGCGCGAAACGCATGCGCGGCAAATCTGGAGGCGTCGGAACATCCGCTCCGGGCACTTCGCTATGGACGAAACACCAGCGTTGGAAAACTGCTCCCGAAATCTGCAGTGTGTACCACATATTGTTAAAGCAGACAGCAGAGGTTCTGGGCAAAAAGAACGTGATCTTGGATACAAATATTCCTCTGAGAAATATATATTTAACATGCGTGCGAAGTCGACGAATGTCTCGTTCACTGACAGATCTGTGTAGTATTGTAGAAACGTTAATGATTGCAAAGTTGTTTTGCATAAAAGTACACTGTTAAAATTGTTTTTTTTTAATTTTGAATATTATACAAATATATATATATATAAAACAGTATAAAAACCGAGAAGTTAATACACGGTAAAAGCGAGGCGGTTGAATTTGTCAGGGAAGAATTTTGAATTAGGTGTGGGTGAACTGAGGGACTACACAACGTACTAACGTCTTAAGTGCTTTGCTCATTTCGAAAACTGAAATTTTAAATGTGTGACTCGCAGCGAGTTCCAGCGCCTGTGCGCACACTGCACGTACATAATTGTATTTATGTGGGAGTATGTGGACTGGGGATGTGCTTCTGTTGGTGCATTTGCAAAGGGGGGTTGGGGGGGGGGTAGCGATCTGTGTGTCTTATCTATGTATTGTCCGTCACATTGTGCGAATGCGTGCGAGCGCTGCGAGCAAATTTGGTAGTTTGGCGCATTACAAAATAATTACTTTTCTAATTCTACTGTGTCTCGTATACTGCTCAATCAACGTATCGCTAATTTTTTCATACATCATGCAGTATTTGACACTCGTTTCTGCAGTCGCACCAAATCCTTACCACGATGGTTGCCGTCCAACAGCTAATCTGGTAGATGTGTGCCATAATAACTGTTCACCACTCAATAGCATCTTAGATGAGGGAAAGGCATTAAACTAGCAGATTGTAGCAGATCATAATTTTTTTCAATGAATTTGCTCAGAAATTGCACTGTTATTACTTGACAAATGATATCTAATCACAAATACTGGAATTGAATATCAGCATTACCTCATACGCAGCAATGACAGTTAACGGCTCGCAGTGATCACTCAAACTGTGGTGTATGTGGTTCTTGTGCGTTTGTTTTCGCCAAATTTTAGGAAAACGATAATTGTATTATTGTATTATTACTTCTGATTACTAGATGGATATGGCAATGGAAGTAAATACAATTAAAACGACTGCATCGGGATCTCGCAGCATAGCAAACTCTCGAAATCAGTGTTGACAGCGCTACTCATCTAAAAGAAGGGATGCTTCGTCTCTGCGAATTTTCACGAGCCACATTTTCTTAAATTTTTCATTTTGTGGAAATTCATGGACACACAGTTGGACACTTGTAATGTTTTACAGTACCCTGAGGTACGTAGCAGATTCGACGAGATTTCTTTGTAGTAAGGGCTGACATAGTGCAGGCACGTTACATACAAAAGAGAGTCGGCGGGCAAGTCCGGAACTTCGCTCACCTCCAAAAGTTCAAGGGTCACATGCATGCATAATTCTCCGAAAGACTCCACTGCCGTGAGTTATACGATCCTCTACATGAAAGAGCTCCCAATCCCAAGCCAATGAGGGCGCGTTACAGACACGTAGCTGAACCCCGTTCAGCCACTTCGCGATTCCCCATTTTTCTCTTCGCGAAAATCCAACTTCGCCAAAACCTAGCCAAAGCTTCGGTCGATTAGAACATCGGCTAAGGGATATGACTGCTGGCGATTTTTGGTCTCTGTCGTCGCAGTCACGTCCAAGGCTGAATCCGTACAGTCAACGTCTGCACGACCAAAACTGGACGATCAAAACTAGCAAGTATTTTGGCGTTCCTGGTTTTTTCAATTTCAATTCCATGACTTTTCCATGACCTGCAGGCCAAAGCAGTTTCCCAGGAATTTTCCAGGCTTCGTAATGGTTTGGCGTTTTTCTCTCCAGAACTTTTCCAGGACTTGCATAGCCCGTACGCAGCACGAGGCCGCCATTCCGGGTTGCGTAAATTATCGACGGAAAATATTATGTGCAAGCTGCCCGTAAAAATAATACACATCGGTGTCCCATTAAGACCTAGTCCAAGACTCCCTTCTACCTCCAGAAGAAGCGAACGTGCATAATGGGACCAGATCGCTTTCAGCCACAGCTGAAGGTCACATTTTACCAACCAGCATCATACAAATAAAACAGCGTTCTCGCTTGCATTTTAAATTAGTTGGTGGGGTGGGTGGGTGGGAAGGAGATGACTCAAATCAACGTTTTCAGCCGAAGCTCACTTCACCCTTACCCCACCCACACATTTTCCCCCAGTGTCCCCGAGGGGAAAAAAGTAGCGACCAGGCAACCAACAGGGCCTGGAAATTGCGTTCCGACCGAGAAATCGAATTTTTGTAGCTGCTCTTTCGCGTGATTGAAAAGGCAATGATGAATCGGCTTCAGCCATAAAGTAATATTCTTAAGATTAACCAACTCTTTCATCTCGATCAGAATTTCAATGTTCAGCTTAATGAACAAATGATTCGTTCTTTTTAGACCATATAATGGCATGATTCTGTTGCACAGTCGGGTCCCAGGCATTTATTCAGTTTTATGCCAGGCAACAGCCACGACGTTAGGGGAAAACAGAGACTTACACGTGAGACATCATGAGAAGATTGCATCAGCCCTTTATCAACAGCTTTCTTAGAAAAATTTTGATTTTTCTTTGCTCTCAATATCCCCTTTCTGCCATGTGAAAGTGAAAAACAAATTTCCCCACGAAAACATTTTTTAAAAAGTGGGCATGGACGCTCTGAGATTACACCATTTGGTCACACATTTTAATTACAGCTGGAGAACAAGGCGGATTTACTTTCATAAACATACCCATTTATAAAATGTATGTCAGGAAGAGAGAATGGGGAACAGACTGGGAGGAAGAGAGGGAGAAAACAGGGATACTGAGAAGGCGGAGAGAGAAAAAGAAACATAAGAAAGAACATAAGAAAGAAAGGAGAGGCAGAGAGAAAAACCTGGCATTCCGATCCAAATTTGATGGCTTGGAAACATCCGCTTGAGCTTAACAGTTTGATGGGTAATTTAAAAAAGAGCTCTCTCTGGAAAAATCGTGGCTTTTTCTGAAAAGCGCAGAGAAAATGACTTCTAATTCAATTCCAGGCCAAGGCGTCCATCTCACTCTCTTTTTATGTCCTGCTTTGTCCGGCTTGATAGCTGGATGTCCCAGGGTCCAACACACAAAGGCTTGATTACCTCGTACATACGCAACGCCTCCCTTTCCGAGTGCATAAAGTGGAAGTGCGCTCGAATACCACTCCAATATCGCATCACACACACATTCATATCACCCCACTCCTCCATTTCTTCCACCATTTCCCGCTTCCAACATCCGCTGAACACTCGCATCCTTAATAAGTGGCCCTTCTCTGATCTCTGTAAAATCGGTCTTCACCGATTTGCCCCAATCGATAAGCGGTAAATGCTGACAAATGTTATTCCTACAGCGATGGCTGGCCTGAACTCCCGCTTACACTCTGCTTGAGACATTTCAGGAATGCATGTTGCTTGTATTTAGCTTCTTATTGAACGCAGTTTATTGACTTACTGATTAATTTTAATTGATTGGATGACATTTTCTAATTGAGACTGACTGAGTGACTGATTATCGAGTTGTGCTTAAGAGCTATTAGGTCCGAGCTCTAAAGCTACGCCCACCCTGGCTGGAAGTGTGAACACGGACCTTGGGGCACCAAACTACTGCGCCCACCTGGCCTGGTGATTACGTGAAAAAAAGCTAGACGGCGGCTTAAGCAGGGGGCGGGGTGGGTGGGCGGGATTAAAGGCCTAACTTAAACAAGATGGTTGATGATGGGTCACACCTTGAGTCTATGGAGTAAGTTCCTGGACCCACCAAACCCCAGCACGTAACAAAACCCTACGGGAGATTATCTTGGCGACGACTTGCGACCACAGCAGTTGCTTGCATACAGGCACTTTGTTTCACAAGAGATAAGGGGTGGGAATACGAAAGGTTGTAATCGATAAGCGATAGCAATGATAAGCGACAAGCCCTGGCTCACTCAGACACAATCACGCGAACAACGGGCGCCCCCAATCGCCAACCGCTGAAACCAATGTGGTCCAACTCTCGATTCTCTTAACGGATTTATTTACGTGTACAATGTATATAGCTCATCTGCCAAGCTGCGCACAGGAGCAGGCCGTGATTATTCGGCAAGATATCGAAGTCTAGGCACTCACATGATATACAACCCACCCTGACCTTCAATAAGATCGTCAGATTTGACTTTTCCGCAAAAGCCTGACGGCACTAACGACAGGCCAAGGAGATTTAAGGCTTAGTGGGTCTTAAGAAAACGTCACCGGAAAAGATTTATTTCCAATTTTCCGAAACCCATCAAAGCGAACCTGGCAAAAAGGCCAGAGGATAACAGATTATCTTCTTCCATCTGAAAGCCCAAAAAGAATCTATCAAAGCGTAATACTGCCCCTCCCCCTCCCAAAGATATGAGAGAACTACATTTACTTTCATATCATTCCGCTGAAAAGGGTCAGAAAAAATATGAACATAAGGAAATAAGATGATAAGCATATAAACAGAATTACGAAAAGTATTTTCATTCCTTACGTCAATGGCTGTGGATTTTTATAAAAACTCACCATGGTCGTTGCTGATGGAGCCAAAACCCACGTGCGCTTACCTAAAGGAAATGGAGCCAACTCTCTTCGTTCCATAGCTCCACACTCCGCCCATCCTGTGCTCAAGCTCGCCGTTGAAGATGTGCTCCCAGAGGTAAAAACCTGAAATAAAGTCATCATAGGCTCTGATTACAAAACAAACGCCTTTCCAAAACAAACAAACAATAAAAAAAACCCTACTCTGCACTTCCAAATCCAATGAAAAACAGTCGCTGGCACAGAACTGACCCGATAGTATACTACGAGCATTTCATTCAATTTCAAAACAGTTTCAAACCAGCACCACCCCACCCCCACCATTGAAATAATTTATTTTGAACGAGACAGTGAGATCAGCGTGACAAAGAGAATCGGCGGCGGGGACATGCCAGCGGGTGTTCCTCCCCCCCAACTAGGTCAGAGGACATCGACTTCTAGCCAATGGAAACGATTAGAAAACACATTATATGTCCCGAATGCTTCAGCCCGCCAGAATCCCAGCCCCCCCCCCCCCCCCAAACAAAAAAATCATTGTAGCAGACGTGTGCAAGACACTATCAGCAATAGGCTGCATATGTACAAAATGTACTACTCCTGGTGGTACTGCTACTGTTACTATTTATATTACTACTTTGGTGTGCTCCACAACAGTACTAAGTAGTACTAGTAGTAGGACACTAGTACAGTACACTCAAAATACTGCAGCGTGCTGTTTTCCATGATGTAAATAAGTTGGTACCTAAACCAACCTCAACCCTACCCCCTACCCTAACCTCCCGTGGAACGAAGGTTTTTTTTTTAAAATAAAAAAAATCCATAGCAGGGGAATCGAACCACCCCATTTTTCAGCTGCTAAACCTACGCTTTTACCATTTGGCTATGCATCACAACAGCAAAATATGCTCGTGGTAGCTAAAAGATGTAGTTCCCTTACTGTAACTACAAGAAGAGGTACTTCTCAAGCGGTTACATCGGCCGAGAGTCGCACGTCTTCTTATCTGGTTGGTAAAAAAAATAACTCTGCCAGCCCGGCGTCCTCTGCCTCGCATAAACGTGTTCATAAATTTCATGGGGTAAACGGGCCTTCTAGGGATTTTTTATGCAAGGCACAGGAGACAAGAAGTAAGGGCTGCGTTTCATGGACTCTCGTACTGACCTCGCACACGTAAAAAGTGCACTTCCAACACACTAGGCGTACGGGCCTTGCGGCCGCTTTTACGAACGGAAACCCAGAGCGCTCACGCAACCCAGCGCAGAAACACAACAGCTGAAGAAAGCACGGTTGTTCTGCAGCCAAAATAGAAGGCACTTCGAACGTGAATGCTCTTTTTTGCTTTACGCCACATCCAGGAATTCAAGGGCTACACTAAACTGATGACGTCAGACGTCGAAAACTGGCATCGGGCTCATTGGGGGCACAAGGGGGTCAAAAGCATCCCCCTGCCCACCCACAAGCCCTTCTTCTTCTGTCTTGAAACTAGGACCAAGCCTGTTCACTTCGTTCAGTCGCGCTTCTTACGGCGGGTAGAGGAGTTAGGAGGTCTAAAGGCACCAAGCTTTCCGTTTTCATGGCAGCTATGTGTCCAAGACACAGATACCGACCGTCGTGGAAGATTGCTACAAAAGTGCAGAAACTAAGTGGAAATTTTCCCTCTTACTTCTTTCCTAACCATCGATAAAAACTGCGCTCCCAGAAGGCTTGAGAGCGGACCGCAGGGATGAAAGAAATGGCGTAGAAGCTGGAACTAGGGCGGTGGGGACCAGAGGTGGAAGTATGGCACATGACGTAAAGGTTGGGGGTGGGTGGGTGGGCAGAGACAGTGGAGACGAAAGTGGAAAGTTACTATGGACCGAGGTTCGCGATAGAAACCAGACCGACCACCTGAGGGAGACAGTCAAAATCTACTCCTAGGAGATCGGAGTTGGGGGGGGGGGAAATAAAAGCCTGATTGCCGACTTTCTCTGCTAAAGAAAAGCGAAAAGGTCATTTTTATTTTTATTGTATTTTTTTCCTTCTTGCCATGATCTGTGACATTTTAATCGATCATCTGTCGGGTGCAGCACACGACTGCAATTTTTCCCCCTTCCCACTTAGTGGGGCTCGTTCAGGAGGAATACTGTTCTTCTCCGGACGCTGTGCGCAAGGTCATAACTCAAACCACTTCAGTCGGTATAACTGGGATTCCAAGTAAAGCAAGGCACACAGTCAGAAATCTCAAGGACAGCATGTGACAAAAGATACAGCATTCCTTCAAATCTGGGGGAAGATTACAGATAACCTTCGAACTCTATCAGTTTAACAACTGCCAACTAAATATTCCCCTGGAAAGGAAAAAAGCACCCAGTAGCGTCCCAGCTGTTTACAGTGTTGGACGCGCTGTTTGTTCTGTGTCGGTTAAAAAAAAGTAAATATGGCATAGAAAGAGGCACTTGAACACAAGGTAAACAAAATTATCTCGAAAAGCTAAGCAAACAGTTCCTTAGTGCTTGATAAACAGCGAAGCCACTGGCAGAAAGAGGGAGTGGAGCAGTCTCAAAATCATCGCATCACCTTCCCCCAGTCAGTGAAGGACAAGGATGGGGTGAGCTTTCCATGACCCTGTGCACCTTCGTGCGAGACATTTCTGCAGTCTGGCTTTCCGATCAGACTTCAGCAAACTAAGTTACTCGGCTAAAGAGGAAGCGAATTTGATGAACTCGGCGACAAAAAGGTTCCCCGAATGCACCCCTACTACAAGCACCTACCTCCTCGGAGAATGAAATTGCTTGTCTGCGTCTATCGCTACACAAAAGTGCACGCAGCAAACAAATCTTATACAGAACCTGTCAGTTCGTCCTCAAAACAGCCTCTTTCACAGACGATGTTAAAAAGGACACAAAGCCGTGAACCCAAAGAAAGAAAAAAAAACCAACATACGACAGGACACATTTAACGAAAAATCCAACGAGCTGCTTAATGCCACTTAGAAGGCATCACAACTCCTCTGGTTGTCTGTAGCTACGTCTGATGAAGTGACAATTCAGTAACGTCCGGCAATGGACACAAATGAAAGCCCGTCTGCAAACCACAATGAATCTTTCAAAATAAACTATAACACTAACTGTTGTAAACCTGGGTGCTACAGGGTAGGAGTCACCTGAAGGAAAGCTTACTAGAGCGGCGAGACTGACAGAACGTCTCCCAGCCCTGAAGGGGGGAGGGAGGGGTAACTGAATCTCACTTAACTGTGCGTGCACACGCACATACGCACGCCCTCTCGATCACACACACATACAGAGCTAATTGGGGAACGGAGTGTAATTGGAGGGTGTAACCCGTCATTCTAAAGGCTGATTTTAACTGAACCACCCTTTGAGGGTGGTCACAGCCCTGCTTTCCATAACGCGTGTGCCCGCCTTTGCAACGCAAGTTTAGGGCGTACGACTGAGGCCAGCCGAGGGCTCAATTTTAAGTTCCGAAACCCAATTCCTACCTTTCGTGGGGCCTGGTTAGCTCAGTTGGTAGAGCTGTGGACTAGCAGACGGAAGGTTGCTGGTTCGAATCCTGGTGTGGCCAAGGATTAATTCCTGGAGTTAAACATTGTACAAACTGTGTTTGGCCATTTCCCCGTCACTGCCTGACCGTACTGACCATCTTACTGCAGCCATCAGTCTGGTGGTTCTTTCAGTGCATAGCTTAGTAATAGGACCCCATCCCCCATAGTGCGGAAGCACTGTCCCTCGAAATAACCACCACCACTACCTTTCGTGGCTGGTTTCAAAGCATCGACGATCTCATACTGTCGTGGTCATCCTCCCAATTTTATTTTCGGTAATGGAAAGTTGCCTTGGTACGGGCGACTAAGAACAAGGATCAGCGAAGAACGGGAACTGTTCCACATCTGTGCGATCTTTCTTGGTCTTCAACAGTTCGCCCGCGGTCTAGTTTTAGCCTTGTAACACGAGCTACATGCGAAACACATAATATTACCGTGTAAGAAAGGCTAAGCCCTTGACGGATGCACATGTTATGGAACGAAGTGATGACCCCAAAGTCTGTCCCTCGAAGAATCGTTTAAGATCACTCCTAAAATGTGTTTAGGTGCAAGCGTTATATAGTGTTATTTAGGACATAAAACAGATGCTTCGGTCACCTCGGCACCTTCAAATAAGACCAATTGTATGGACGATGAGAGCAGGAGCAAGCACGGGGGAGATTATGGCTCTTCTTAACTGCACGAATGTACGCCCTAGTTCACCGAACCTTGATAGGTTAAGAACAGGGTGGTGACACGGTCACGATAACTTTCACGTCACACCGCCGAGATTTCAGCACGCAGTTCTCTCCCAACGACCAGACACTCGTAGTTAGCAAGGATAATGACAAGACAGAGACAAGCAGACAATAGCTTTCGATCCCTCAAACTCGCCCTCGCTCAGCCAAAATGGCGTCTGGACAGGACAGAAGCAAATTTGCTGGCTATTGCCCGCTCCTGGGGTCTCACCATGCCAGGCGCTGAGGGAGGGCTGGCCCTGTGCGTGGATGACCATTACGCGCCGTCTTAACTACATTTGATGCTTGACTAGAGATGTTGTGAGGCGCCCACCAAAGCAGCATTGGAAAGCGCGGAGGGGACTGCTGGAGAACGCTGGCGGGTGTGGGGTGTAGTTCGTGCAGCACCACATCTCCCCGCCCCGCACTCCCAAGGCACCTAAACATCCTCTTCCACTCCACCGTTCGCGATCGTCTCTAACTAATCGATAGATGTCTCTACTTGGGAATCCTACAGGATAAGAGCGGCCATTTTGTGGTCAGAATTAATCACTTCACGCCCTGCAATTACTTCGTGTAGGCTCAAGAGGAATGAACAGCGTTATACTCTCAGAAGCATTGCCGTTCCCCCTACCCAATCGTCCCCCCCCCCACACACACACACAACCACCATCACCTGCGGCTCATTTTCCCAAACAGAAAAGGAATGGAACACGATCAACCAGCGAATGAATACATGATGTGTACGCGCATACATGCAGGACTGTGTGCGTGCAACCAAGCAAATGAGCGAGAGAAAAAGTGGGAAGACTGATTGTTGCATATCAGGACGGTGTTGCTTGAGACAAGTTAACGTGCTGCCACACTGGGACTGCTGTCACAACACAGGCTTTAGTCCCACCCATTCAAATTAAAGTTTATACTGGCACCGGGTTAACCAGTCCTAGTTCCCTATAGTGCCAGGCGTCTGGCAGGGCAGCTACTAGATTGCCAATTTGTTTAAATCTTAGGTATCACTTGGCCGGGCCGCGAACCGCCGACCTCCCGCCTCATAAGCAGACGCCTTAATCGTTAGACCATCGAGGCTGAGTGGGAAGGGTGGGGGAGAGAGAGAGTGTGTGTGTGTGTGTTGGGTGTGGGGGGGGGGCGTATCTGAATCTCGAAGCGTCTCAGTATGAGTGATTGAAACGTCATTCCAAGGACTGCATACGGATGTTTATCCGAGTTGTTATCCTTTTGTCTTGGCATCCCAACAGCAGCTTTAGAGACCGCATTCTCTCCTTGAAATTCGATCGAAAGTCGTGGGTAACATGAAGAATTCGGCATAAAAACCATCCTTCGCCGCTTTTTCCCTCTCTTGACTTTGTTTGTCTTTGTCCCCCCCCCCCCCCCCCCC
>SMGT01010948.1:492681-509933 GCA_004794575.1 Lanistes nyassanus | reverse complement strand
CCCACACACACACACCTCTCCTTTTACACTTTTACAAACACAGTGAAGATGGCGTGATCTGCAGTTTACTGCCCCACTACCTGTCAGTGTTTCTGAGAATTAAAGAATTCTGAAAAAGTACAGAAAATATGTTCTGGGAATGCTGAGGTGAAAAACATGGCTTTGCTGTTCACCCGAAAAAAATAATCAGGAAAAATCGTGAGTCACAACGATTTAAATACTGAAAACAATTTAAAATAAAACGTACATGAACGGTAATCAAATATTGCCGGTCTCAAGAGTGGGCGGTGAAGTTCTTGGCGAATCAATAAGAATCACATGACTATTCCCACAACGCATGCAAAACAGAGGTACAAGCATACAGAATTCTCTAGGGGAATTCTTAAGCTTATACTCTTACTAGAGGAAAAATTATGCGGGGATTACACCAAAATACAAAATAAACACGAGTAGCAATTTGTTTTTCCTGTCTGTGAAAGCTGAGCGAAGGTGGTGGAGTTAAATTTTGTTTGGGAAAGTGCACAGCCAGCCAGGGTGCTGGCCACGCGAAACTGTTTGGCAGACGTCCGCAATCGCTCGGCAAAAAGCGGACCAGCACTGTCACTCGTTTTTTTTTTTTACTCTTTTTGTGATGCTGGGCTTGCAAGTTCGAAGTCTACATTTAGAAGCAATAAAGGAAGGAAGAAAGGAAGGGAGGAAGGAAGACAAAGAGAAAGCTACAAAAAATAAATAACACGCATTCAGAAAGAAAGTGTAAGGGGAGAAAGGCGCGCTGCCTTTGATATAAGACAACACATAAGATAAGAAAGTAGTAAAGCTACAGGCAAAAGATCCAGGACAATAAAATGCATATAACAGAGAAATTCTCAAGCGACACTGCCTAGGGAGGTGGGGAAAACCCTCAACACGGATCACACTAACATCTGGTGAAACATTGGAAACAACAGAGAACCGACAAACTCCTTTTAGTGCCCGACATTCTAGAAGGAACCCAGGCAGTACTCTTAGCGTATCGAACGAACACGCACGCACGCATGCACACCGCAGACTCAACTTTATGACTAGTTTCGCAGTATACCCTAAAGGCAATATATGTCAGACAAGCATTATCTGGTCTGGTTTGCATGAGCGCCTGCGGTTGTACGGCCCATTCACACTATGAGACTGTGTAATTTGTGGTGTAGCTTTACGTGCGAACAGAGGACACGATCGCTCGTACAGCATTTCGCTGGGTGGAAAGGAATCACCTGACACTCAAAGCACAGACGAGTTCCAACACCTGAAAACGAGTCAGCTTTGGAAAGCAGCTGCTTGTTAAGGTGGTTTCTCTGTGATCTCATTTCTTTCAGTTCCTTCGGGTTTTTCTTTCATAAACGTGTTGACTGCTTAAGACCACACGAACGTTCCAAACTCCATTGTGAGCGACACTATATAAATTAACTGCGCAAGTTCATCACCAGGTCCCAGCGCTATCAATCTCCTTTAATGGTGATCCGAATGGGTTGATCCTCGATGGGACATACTTTGGATGTTTCAAAGCTGCGTTTTGTAAGCACAAACAGCAGCCAGCAGAGTGTTAAATTTAGTTCTAGAAACAAAATCTTATTCTCTGTGGAAAAAAAAACCATTAAAAAAAGGATCTGCCACGTTCCTTTCTTTCGGCCCTCTCTTTGCTATGTATTTGGGTACGGTAAGCTCCCTTGGTCACGTGCGTCTGCATACGGCTATGTTGGGCGCTGCCAGTGCCTTTGTTGGAGTTCTCATTCGACAATTTAAGCGCTCGGTCCTCATTTGTTCTTTATTATTAAAAAAAAAATCCCGCAGGGTTCAGGCCGCCAAACTTTGTCCCTCGAAAGATCGCCCATTTAAGATCAGCCTTTGCACTCATACAAGTGCTCAATATACTGTACGGGGATAGAGGTCTTTACGGGAAATTTTATGTACAAAAAGTGTGCACGAACGCTTGTCTAATTCATTTCAGAACCTTTCTGTACCTCTTTCCGCCCAGGCTTACGCCTGTGTTGGTATCTCGAAACCAGCACGCTAGAGAAATTTTCAGCCAATGGATACTGAGCAAAGCTGTGTAAAGAAAGTGGTTGATACTTTCGACTCAGCTTAACCGCCTCGTAAGTGAACCCCGAACGGTCCCAAATTCTCAGGAGTCGTTATCTCGAGGCGAAATACCACTGTGCTGACAGCGGCAGTTTTATACTCACTTCAAACTGGAACACTCTGTTACAAAATGAGATACACAGATGTCACTTCCTTGCCTTACTCCCGATCCTCGTGCCTACGAAACTCGCCTTTGCTTATCGATCCCGTTTCGAACACGGGGTGCCTTCTGGGAGGTCTTCAAAGAGAACAAGACAGGCTGACAAGTCTAAGATGGCATAGCAGCACACAGCAGCGCGAAGAGCAACAACACGCGACAGCACAACAGTCTGCTAAAGAAGATCGGCGTTGCAGCGATATCGGACACCGCACTCGCACGCACCTACTGTCGAGCACAGCCGAAAGAGCTGAGCGAACGGGGACAAGGAATAGCGGAGTCCGTTTTGTCTAAAAGCCTTTCTTAACCGACGAGCGGACGAGGATATTGGGGGAGAGGGGTGATAACGAGGAGCCGGGGACGGTGATAACGACGGTGTGTTGCAATGGGGAGGTGGGCAATCTAGGAAATCGGGATGGAGCCGCATCTTCTTTCGATACACAACGATGCCCATAAATTTCAAAAGGACTTAACTAGCGCTTTTATGTTCGGAAAATGAGACAAGGAAAGCTCGCCCCAATCCCGAACAGTTTCAGACGCTGCCATCCATGCATCGTGCCGGGCCATAATGGTCTTCGATCCAGCGTTCGCCACAAAACGGACCACACTTCCTTCCCGTTAGCGAGTCTGCTCTTCCCACTGACTTAGGGCACGCATGCGCAGACCAACTTCCATCCCGGTAAACTTATCCTTGCGGACTGACAACCTAGATTTGAACTTAAATATGTAAACAGAAGTCCTACCTAATACCAAGCCCTAACTGCCATCTCACCCCCCCCCAAAAAAAAAAATATCGTAAGCTAATAAGGGTAACGAATCTGTGGCTTTTTAACTGTGAAAGCCAATGTCTTTACCACTCAGCTATCGACAATAACGGATTGGTCTTTTCGCTGTAGACATAAAAAGTGACGTTGTGTAACTGTCATGACTTGACCTGTAATCTGTTGTTGTGGTTAGCAACCAGCATCCGTACCAAGTGAGCTGCGAAAAGCGAGCCCCAAGTCGGTGGGAAACTCGCTTCCCGTTGCCCCTTGTTGCTAGATCCGGAAACTCTCTTCAGGAGACACTTTCCGCGTCTCTAATTTCCTTTCCTCGACGTTCTGGCGTCATTACTGCCTCCGCTCTCATGAAATATTCCCTAATATGCCACTAAATCTTGAAAGACTTGCGACTTTTCTCTGCCTTCAAAAGCAAGACATCGCCAATATAAAAAAATATTTAAAAAACACGCTAGAAAAATTGCAAACCTCATGTTCAACACAGCTCCCCACTGAACACAATGCAACAGCACGAGGCTTGAGATTTGACATCAACGAGACACAACTGTTTATGTGACGTTTCACCGCCGTAAAAGTTGTCATGCGTTGTTATAGCATTCGCATCTCCTCTTCCCTGACATATAAAGCATTTCCAACACAGAGGTGTTTTGAGGTATGGAACGGATAATATATAAACAGTCTTTCAGCCAAGAGGCGCGTCGTTCTGGCGTTCATTAACTCCTTCCCCCAAGTCAACATTTACAGTAAGGGCACACAATTACTGCGCCTTTCGGCCGCTCTAGCGAACTGGAAAGCGGACATGAACGCCCCAGCTACACCGCCCAGACAACATCAACACGAGTGAAGCGACGCAATGACGTCAGAACTCCTTCAGTCAATCATAAGGCCTTTCACGACATCCCCTAATACCATTCGTCACCCACGAATCTCTAATATTTTCTTCTGGTTGGCTTGACTATAATTTATGTCCAGGACTGCCGAACGTACCGCTACGACGTTTTTAAAAATACGTTGTGTCCCATTAGCGTTGGTTTTATGACCGGTATGCTCATACATCTTGTAGTTTCTACATTAAAACTGACAGATCGGAAGTGGTACAATCTCAATGCGTAAAGAATACGGACTCATATAGTGAGTAGTTCATATCTACTAAGTGAAGATAGCGTTAATTTACCAAGCTTAACGGCTAGAACTATCCGTAAACAACACATTTTAAAATGACAATTTGCGTTTATAGGTTTGAAAAAAATCTTGAGCTTAAAATCCAGATGTGAGCACAAAAGTGTACAGGATGAAAATACTTTTTTCCTTTGGTGCGCATACAACTCTCAGGTCATTCACTTCTTAACCCCACGTCCGTACATAAAACCAGCTGTAAGGCCTGTTCTCCCTGTGTATTTTACCAGCAACTCGGCGCACGAGTAGTTATGCCTTCCAGCCAGTCCCTTGCACTTCCAGGGCACTATGTGCAATTTGGACACGATAATGAAGCGCGATTAATGACCAGCAACAAGCCATGAGTTATGACGCTCCCGCAAGCGCACGAGGGAACCCAAAAACAGCAAAAAATGCACCTTTGATGATAAGATATTGCCCGAACAACCACAGCGCATGCGCTAGAAGAAATCAGACTCCAGGGACGAGGAGAAACGGGGTGAAAGCTGGCGCCGCCGTGCACTGGTAGGCACAAAGTCAATCCAAGCGAGCGCTTGGCGAGCCACCAAATAAAGCTAATGGAATCTTAACGAGTAATTACGAAGACTCATAGACTAAAAAAAAAAAAAAAAGAACCGATGGCTGGATTGATGGATGGATGGGTTGATGGACAGACCAATGGCAGGACATCCGAAACGACGTGCTCAAGGCAGACCGGTGTAGATTTCTTTTGTCCTTTCTCCTTTAAAAAAAAAGTTTCCCAAAGACGGAGATTCTACTGAACAGTACACAATCCGCGGTCATATTCTTAATGTTATGTGGTTTCAGTACCCCAGCCACAGACACGGCGTCTCTTTTGCTGCCTAAGCGACTTGGTCTGAGGAAACTTGCTATCGGAAGCATACGCTTTGTCGTCGGCACGCGCCCGAGTTATTCTCTCACAGCAGCCCAGACGCCAAGGGTCGCCGGGAGCTGCGCAGAACGATAAAGTCGGCAAAACCGCAAAATGTCTAACTCCGTCTTTTTCTCTTCCACTACCATCATCACCATATGGTTCTGACTTCAACCACTTTCTACCTCTCTCCTTCTCTCCCAAGCCGTGCGTCCTCGGCAGCCAACCTTCCCTTCCTCTCGTACAAGCAAGACAGGTGAGGTCACCTCGGCAGGAAGCGGTGTCAGTCCGATGCATTAGCAAGGGTTGCATTGCAGTTCGTGGTGACAGCGGACTATTTTTGCCCCAGCCTGACAGAACGCGTGAACCATACTTGGAAAGCCCAGGATGAATGTGACCTGATGGCTGCCGTAAAAGGGCAACTTTAATCCCATGTGACACGATCGGATTTTAACTTCGGGCTTTCTTACGGAGCACGCACGCACGCGCCCCTCCCCCCACCAACCGCACAGTGGCTGCTGTTCTCCAGAGGCAAGTTTTGTTGCTGTTATCGCGAAGATTGGTGGTTACTTCAAGGACACTTTTAAGACTCCGGGGACTGGCTTGATTGAACATTCGTATCTCCTGTTCATACGTAAAGGTGGACGTAAAATAAACAAGGGCAAATGGGCCTTAAAATCAGTCTTATGGCCGGAAGTTTGGAACCACCTAACCTTTACTTTCCGAATCCGACGTTTTAACCACACGGTTAGGGATTGTGAAGTGCAAGCCAGCCAAGAACCTTTAGTGTCACGACAAACCCTCTGCATAACTCGCTAACCTAGCTGCCAACTATATGGCTGTGAAAAAGCAGTGGATGCATACATCTGGTTTCTTCTGTCCATGTTGTTGAGAACAATTCTGTCACATACGTCGTGCGTGTCTTTGTGAAACAGAGGTAAATATGCCCACCAAAGCATTTTGGATCTCTTGTTTAATGCCAGGCAAAAGCAGGCTGAGCTGAAACTGAAGCACATATGCCACTTTGCTGCGAAAACAAGTGAAGACTACGACTAGAAATGAGCGACTTGAACTTTGACCTACTTAACAGGCACTTAATAAACAATCCCTCGTGTGCATGTGGTCTCGAACCAGAAACAGCTGAACACTTTCTATTATACTGTCCCCTCTACAGAAATGCTCGCCAACACACTATACAAACTCTCGATTTGCCGGCTCCTCTTCTCATCAACACCGACCTCTTACTTTCAGGAAACAAAGATCTGTTTGTCTCTAAAAACACCGAAATTTTCTTATGTCTACACAAGTTTATCAAAGAATCAAAACGCTTCTAGCTTTCTCTGACTCTAAATTACATTTGACCACTTCTGTACTTCCTGCCTGCTTTAGGTGCACAACCAGTACACAAGCCCATAGCGTGGTAATCGTGGTTCCTCCTCCCTCCCCTTTCTCTATCTTCTTTCTCTTTCCTCCTCTCCTTCAAAACTCTCCCCTAAACATCATATCACTACCCGCCATTTGTTTTGTTTATTTTGATTGACATGGAGACCACTCATGAGCTTTCAGCTCCTTGTGTCGCCACTGATACAAAATATTTGATTTAATGGCACTTCTTCATAAAATTAAAAAAAAAAAAACAAGTGAAGGGGAAAATCCCAGACAGGCACGCTCACTGGGAACAAAACAACATAAGGACTGACCTCAGTAGTCCGTATGACACTCACCTATGGCTGCCTTGCCCCACACCTCCACCACGTTTTCGTCCGCAGACGCGTTGTCGGCGCTAACCAGGGGACTCCTCTGGGCCAAAGGTCGCTCGCCTCCCCACAAGATCTGTGGCGCCACGTGGTGTTGGAGTACTGCCCCCTCCTCTTCGAACTCCTCTCCCCAAGGATTCCATTCAACGTCGTCTGTGATCTCTGCAACAATCAACCAATCAACCAACAATTAATCAATCACCCCAATGTTGACTACACAGTGTATTATAGCAAGAAAAGCAGCATAACCTTCCTGGGTTTTTTTTATCAGCATCTAACGATATGGGACACTGGTTTGAAAAGGCAATCTGGGAAAAGGATGTTCGGCAGTAATGAAACAATCTGGTAACAGTTGATCACAACTACATTAGGCTTTTAGACAGCGCTTGAAGTTCTAGTAAAAATCTGTAAAATCGTGTACACCGTCAAGATGGGGGGTGGGGGGTGGAAGGAGGACCGACGGGCGACCTTTGTGTAACCTTCGTGTCTGGGCACCAAAGTTTTATGCGTGTCGAAAGACCGTCTCGTAAGCAGCGCAGGCTGTGAAATGTAAAATCCAAGCCTACTGCGACTGAGCCAAGCATTTAAAAAATAAGACGAATCAGGGAAATTGCTAATTTGTTTCCTTGAGTGTACATAAAATCGCAAACGAAGTGCTGTTTAAAAGGTTTCGCAATTTCTTAGGAAGAAGTTTATGAAAACCACTTGGCGGAGTAATATTTAAGATAATAAGTAAAGCTACTAACCAGCGGAGGAAAATCTCGCTAGCGGCAAATTTTCAATTAAAAAAAAAAGTACCGCCCTTAAAAATCCCCTTTACGCTTTCTCCAAAACTAGCAGATATTACTGCCACGACCACTGCCAAAACGACATCCAGATAAAAAAAAAATCCAGACTGTGAACTTTAGAAACAGACGAAACTTTTCCGTTTTCTTATCGTTCCGCTTTTTTCTTCCCCTCTCACACCCACCCCAAATAATCCTGTCTGATCAGGTGCACAAACACGTTACTGCAGCCACTTGACCAGCAAAGTTTGTGCAGTTGAATTTGGGCAGTCTTCTAGGTTAGTCATCGACTTTTTACCAGCAGACAGCTTCCGTTATACCAATACCAACAGATTTTCCATTTTACCCTGACTACCAGCACACTTGCTCACCACGAAAGGTCAACGAACAGACTGTAAGAGGCAATGTCCGCAGCAAGAAGGCAGTCTTCTCGTACCACGTCTCCGGAGACCCACTTTAGCTGATAAAAACGCATCCCCTTCTGCCTCTAATTAGTTCCAGAAACGGCGTCTCTCCGACCTCACATCCCAACCCATCACACATTTTTGACGCTCGTAGAAAAACCCAGGCAGCGCAGATCTTTGGAGTTCACAGAAGTTTGAAGTGATGGCAGATGGGGAAACTGCTACATAGGAAGGTTTCACATGGTTCGCTCTTATGCAGGTATATATAGGGTTTCTAATGTCGTATTCTAATCTACCGAACCTTCGGCTCAGAGAGAAAGAGAGAATGAGGAATCGCAAAGTGACTAAACGAGTTTCAGCTCTTCGCTGGTCGTGCTGTGGGACATCTGAAGATGACCTCGCGATGTGTCTGCACAGCGCCGTGATTCGCTGAAGATTGGTAGCTCTTTCGCGTGGAAGTGCAGAAAGCACAGCAATACAGCTCGCTTCCATTTACATCACCTCTACTATTAAAACGTCCACCACCACCATGAGTGGGCAGAGGTAAAGCGCTTGAAATCATGGGAGGGTTCCCATCCCGCACTGGCGCGCTATGGACATTACACCTGTCTACAGGGCTGCCCGTCACACTTCGACTTCCTCCCTGTTCTTCAAAATGGCAGAAGGATCCACTAATAAAGCTGAAACTTGACAAAGCGGTGCCTGACTTCAACTGCTGTCTTCCTTTTGTAACACCTGTATCTTCTTTCTCCAACCCCAAGACGGTGTGAGTGAGCGAGCGAGCGAGCGAGAAAGGGTGCGCACGCCTGCGCGTATCTTTGTGTACATGCGTGCGTGGATGTGCACGCAGTATGCGTGGGAGTATTTATGCGTGCGTATGCAACGGGTGTGTGAATGCGTGGGTTGTGGTGTCCAACATTATGCGAATTGATGCGTGGTGCCACCCAAGTATTTGACTGAAAGCACGTATTAGTTACCAAGTCACCATCATTACTCACAACGGAGTATTTCATTAAAAAAAACTGCGGTTCACCGAGGGAGAATAATGGGCAAACAGTGAGAGGAAGAGATGTCAGTGCACATAACCGCTCGGCCAGTTCTCAAAGATGCTGAAAACTGTGTTTTCCTTGCTACAGAAGGCAGCAACGGAAGTCAAAAATACCAAAATCGTGCACTGTTAGGACGACAGTCCACAGCACAGCACTGTGTACCGATTGCACACAGCACCAACATGAACTGACAGGATTTTCAAGGGTAAAAAAACAGTATGCGATCATTTCCAGATAAATGTCGTTTTGTCCTCATGTTTCACCATAAATCGCTCGGTGAAGCAAAAAAGCAGGCAGCACTGGTACCCACGTACGCTGAAGTAGTCGAGGTCGCTGTGACAGTTTTCTGTAGATCACCAGCACCTGTGTATCGTTTCTGTTTGCCTGTTTCGGGATCATTAATGTTAAAGAATTTGCTGGCGAGGGTGCAGCTGCTTCCACGGGCAAGCCTCAACGATTTAATGATACCGTAAGCAGGTGGGAGTGTTTTCCTTACAGCACTTCCCACACATGCGGCACTGTGTGCTTCTTTATTCCTGTTATCTGTAGGACGAGTCAAACAATTTGGCTATTATGTTTGCACTTTATGCCAGCTTCACACGGATCGACTAGTCCAACTGGAAGCAGGGCAAAGAAAGGTGGTTGATATTTAGTCCTGAACGGGGAAAAAAGGAGGTTTAATTTCGTCGAAAATAACTAAATCAAATCTTCACACCGGTTGTTCTCTCTCTCTATTTCCGTGGTCGCCATAAATGACACTGGTTTTCCACCACTGTTTTTATTTGTCTATGTCGAATCGCGTAAGGGCTGCGTTAAAATAGATGCTACACGGCGATGAAAACTTGAGCCGACGAGGGAGGGTGGTGGGCGGGAATAAAATCTAGACCAGACGTACAAGGATGGGGAGAACGAGACAGACAGAGAGAGAGAGAGAGAGAGAGATCTACTCTTAAATCCCCGCGGAGACACCAGAACAACAGCAACACAACAACGACGGAACGAATAAACTTCATTCAAGCAAGATGCTGATTGACGATGGTGTAAGCTGCCGCACACTTACAGCCGCCGTTGTCTTGCTGGACACGGAGACGATACACGGAAAGCCTGGTAAGGCAGAATAACAGGGAGCGCTCGGTACTTGCCCTGCCCTGACCTCAGTCCCATTTGTCTTGCACCTCGCCCAATTAATTTTCCCTCGGCGCCACCGAGACTTACCGGCGACTCTGGCGCGTCCGTAGTACGTCTGGAACGGATCAGGCGGAAGGAAGGAGGTGGTCAGGCGTGTTAAAAGGCTCCTGCTTGACCGCCATCACGTCATAATCACGTGACTGTCGTCTACAGGAGGAATCAGAACGTCCGGAAACACGCACAGTGGTAGTAAGAACTGATGGTAAGAAGGATGGAAGGGGGCGGACTCTTCCAACACAAACCCTCTGGACATCAGAAAAAGCTAGTTTGATATTAATATACAGAATCACTTTACAGTCGAGAACATGAAAGAGATCACAAAGTGCCTATACACAAAAGCTGCATGTTCCAGACAGCAAGCGGACACCAATCTATGCGCACAATACCACGGGGGCCAACAAGGGTCACCCTATCCTTCCCGCGGAACCAGGCACCGACAATCACCCCTAAGCACCGCGACGAGGAGTCGGAAAAAAAGGGGGGAGGTCAAAGGGCAACCTGATCTGCGGGAAAGACGACGCCGAACCATGCGCAATCTCATTCCGCTGGGCCGAGAGAAACGCGAACCGTATTTGCATGACGAGGTTCCTCTGTGAGACAGTAGGCGTTTAACATCATTGATCTTCGCCAAGTTGTCGAAGCGGTAGGAACTGAGGAAGACTCCCATCCTCGTGACTGCAAGTAACAGCATTTTCTTCCACAGCTGCAGGCAGCGGTGCTGGCCCCTGACAAGAGTCGTCTGCAATCCTGTAAGTGCTTTCTAAAAGAGGCAACCATTTTATCGCGACTTCGGCGTCAAATACACCCCCCTCCTTCACACACACACACACACTTCGGGGAGAGGATGGCAGTGTTACTTTTAAGTGGTCCCCCAACTTTTCTGCCATAGGATTCCATTTTTCCCTTTCTTGTCTTCGGACAACAGATACCCATCTTATTTCTGTTAAAGTCTAAGCAACTTAAATGTTCGGTTCTGCGTCAGGACAAGCAAACGAAATCAGGTAAAAAAAAAACAAAACAAACAAAACCCCCTAAATGAATAGACAAAAAATAACCCGAACGAGACGAAGCTCTATAAAAATACACCCACTAAGCTACAAAAGCGTATGGGAATACGGCATCCTCCTGGCAGTCGCTAAGTACACAACTTAAAATAGAGGCACCACGACCGGGAATAACAACAACCACGCAAAACAAAAACACAAAACAAAACGAAATGAGATAGCATGCTGAATGATCTTCCACTGCGCCAAAATGTCGACGCTTTCTGGAGCGTACGTCAAAAGCGATGCCTTTTTCCGATTTCCCCTTCAGACTGTTGGATAACGTCAACGAGAGGTTGGGCCTACTCTCCGATAAACACAGCATCTCCGGTCTTGGCGGGGTTTACGGCAATCCTAGTCCTCCATCCAATCAGAGACGCCATCGCCAGACGCAATCATCCTACGTCTCACCGGCCAGAACACTTGACAAGAAGAGGGCTTGATGTGATTCATAATTGTCGCCGAAGGTGGAAAGCTTGCTCGCGACTTTCCCGGAGGTCCGTTGCTTCGTCGTCGCTACGTAAAATGCCCACAATTAGCCAACCAGGAGGATGGGGGCTCGGAAAGCTCAGATGGTAGTTCTGCGGTCTAGCAAGGTGGAAGGTTGCTGGTTGGAATCCTAGTGTGGGCAAGGATTATTTCCTGGAGTTGTAAATTGTGCAAACTCCATGCGGCCATCTCCCCGCACTTTAAACTGCCTGTCCGCACTCGCCATCTTACTGCAGCTATCAGTCTGGTGGTTCTTTCAATGCATAGCTTAGTACTAGGACCCTATTCCCCCATAGTGCGAAATCGCCGCGAGGTGAAAGCATGAAAGCGCTCTCTCCAACCAACCAACCAACCAACCAACGCGAGGAGGCGTCTATTTTGAAGAGTGTCTATTGGAAAGTCTTGAAGAGACGCCAGCATGAAAAGTTGGACGGAATATCGGAAGGCGGTCCGAGACTGCAACGTTCGACTAGTCGTATCACAACCTACAGAAAGCTCAGAGATACATCAGAGGCGAGTTTTACAGGTGCCTGGAAGGTACTGGTAGTAGCAACAGAAAGTCTACGGTCAACAGCAAGAGCTCTGGGGTCACTGCCTAACATCCCTCGCATCACTTGCGTGTATAAAACTCGCTTTTGTCGATGTCTTCTACGACCATCAGCATCAGTTCCCCACCCCACCCCAGCCTTTCACCCAATCAACCATAGCGGAGAAAGGTGTGGCCAGATAAAACAAAAATCAACTGCACTGTTCTCTACTGCGAAGTTACACGACTACACTGTACGAAAACAGTCGGAATTAGTCCGACTGTATGTATTAAAGACTTCGTATAACTTCAATGAAGAATTTCTCTTTTTAAAAAATCGGTTCTCCGCGCCGAGTCTGTAGTCAGTCGAAAATTAATACTATAAGCTAATTAAAGACTTTTAATATATCTCAGCGAAGAATTGCTAACAAGTTTCTTTTTTCTACAATTTTAGTAAATGTGTGTGTCTGTACAGAATAAATCCCCTCCCCACCTCTAAAAACATGTTTGTTGCAAATGGTTGGACTCGTTGACCCTTTCTTAGCTTCTTCCATTCGACTTAGTGCAGGTTGCCCTACCCTATTATTTAGACGCATAAAACCAAAATATAGCAACGCTGCTATTTCCTACGAATGTTTACTTTGATGATCCAATGAAAACCAATTTTCAAAACTTCAAAAAAAACTGACATTAACTTAGGAATGCTGGCCTGTGCTATCTCGCTGCCACAGCAGCGGAAACAAAACATCCCGCCCGTGTAACTGACCCTGAGTGAAGAGGATCCCGAAATCCGCTCTCTGGAACGTGACAAAATTAAGCCACAGAAGTCCAAAGAGAAGTCAAGAGTCGACCCGCAGTTAAGATTAAACACGGCCTGCATCTTCCGAAGGGAAGCGTACAGGGGACGATTTCCACATACGCCATCACGCGAACTTCGTCGGCGTTAGGAACGTGAGCGACGCTAGGTAAAACTGGGGCCCATTGCCTAGCGTCCTTCGAGTTTCTATAGGGTCTATACAGCTCTCCTCAGAGCTCGGCTTTTACGGGTTTTATCGAGAATCCATACCCTTAACGGACCAAGTCGATCAAAGACCGCAGCCAATTACTCCGGGGCAGGGAATACACACTTTCATTTTGCTTTTTTTCAGAAAGGTGGCTGGTCGTATTTTTTATACTTATTATCACCATCATTATTTCTACCTCTGCCTCATGTCGCACTAAGCGGCTTTTTCTCTCTCTCTCTCTTTCTCTCCCTCTTCCCAGCCTTCAGTTTTGCTCACCTGCTTCGTCAAGACGGTTAGATCATGCATCTCCCAGGCACAGAGTGAGTGAGAAACCGATCAAGGGAGGCCGTGAGAGTGAGTGAGAGAGGGATGGTGGACAGAGAAGAGAATCGGAGATCTAGCACTTGAACCGGTGGAACCGGATGTGAAATCGGATGTTAGCTTACACCTAACGGCTTCACTAGACTTCCAATATATAAATGCCAACAATCAGCGCTAGACATCTCCTTAAAGGAAATTCACATTGAGTTGGAAATGAGGATCAACACTTCCCCCTCCCCCTATGTTTGATGGGTCGATTGTTCTATCTTTCCATTTATCCATCCATCCATCCATCCATCCATCCATCAACTGATCAAACGGTCTATTTTTGCCTGTCGGCCCCTCTGACTTTAAGGCTTCGAAATCGCCATCACTGCCAGTCTGCCCGGTGAAGTCCAGCATTTATCCGGACTATATTTCTCCTGCCGGACAAAGGAAATTACATGTACTGATAGAATTTTAAAAAAAACACATTCTGAACATCCCAGCCTTGTCTGGGAATACAAAAACGGATGTGGAGTCTTTTCACTGCGTGGCTGCCTACCGGAAATATAATGGGTATCGTGACGGTTCCGTTTTAATCCGTCTTCAACGGTTCAAAAGACGACTAAGCAGAAAGTGGCTCTACAATCGCCCACTCTCGTCATACAGAAAAACCTGATGCAATAAAGCAAATCTGCATCTTCATCTAACAAACACGCTGTTAAGATGTAGTGGACACAAAAATGTTCAGCCATTACTGAAACTGTGGCTGTTTGCCATTATGTATTCATTACAACCATCGTTTCTGGAACTACAATTAGTTTAAAGACTGGGAATTTCAAAGGGAAAGTTTCTGAGAATACTATTTGTAAAGGGCAAAATACGCTGCTATATTGTGAACGCAATTTTTTCCCCTTCAAAGGGAATTGTATAAAACTCAACGATTCGGATGACATTCATTACGAATAAGTCTGGAGAAGCTTGAAAAATGAACAGTGCAGGAAATGCGAAATTCTGAGAGCGTGGTGCATAGAGACCCTCAGATACAGTCGATCCGTCTCGTGAACCACGCGCCAACCTTAAACAAGAAAGACAGATTCTTCTGCCCTGGTCCCGCGGGCGTCTCGCAAAGAACTTCAATCAGCCTCTGGTTCCTGCACGGCCATTAAAAGGGGATTCAGAGTCTGCTGAAGATTGATGCCAAGCGAACGGAGGACGGTGGGTGGGGAAGAGAGAACCACAAGGGCAAACCACTTCCTCCCGACTCTGATTGCTGCGTGGCATCATGCTTGATTCAGCACAATTCAAAAGAGCGAGCGAGCAGATGACCAAGTCTGAGAGAAAGAGATTTAGGTAGATTCACTAAGAGAAAGAAGGGCAGGGACCCGAAGTTGAAGGGGAGGGAAGAGAAGGGAGGAAGTAGGGAGAGATGAAAAGGCTGCTGTATGTCAAAGATACGTGTTGTTTTCTGTCCCCTAAATCATTTGGAGAAAAGACCTTTTGATCTACGCCTGCTCCACATAACGTAGTCCCATTTACGCTAAGCAGCCTACAAGAATCTGAGGAGCTACAAAGGATATCACATGGCAGGAAAACACTGGCCAGAAAACTAACATTTCTATCTGCTGTATCGTAACTCCTGACGCGCACCTCAGCTTCCGGTAAGCAGACGTCAGCGGTTTACTTAAGGTCCGCGGGACAGTCTTCTCAGTTCGATCGTCTGTACAGCGTGTTTTTGAGTTTTTAACTCTGGGATTCTTTCCCATTTTATGAGAAATGGGTAGATGGGAGAATATCTTGAGTTGAGAAACTAGATCGTTCGTGCCTTACATTTACAAACAAAAGAACTTGTAATCCCCTACACATTTAACTCCTATAGTCAGTGTTTAATCGTGCAAATATAAAAAGACGCATATATATCCCATATGCCAGTACAAATGCACGTGTTAACGCATGCATACCTAATAAATCCATTCCCTACTCATGCAGTCATATCTTCATCATTTTGATTCTATAAATGGCAGGATAAACAAAACTTAAAAACAATTTAAAGACCAAGTACAGGAATGACAATAGATTGCTGGGAACATTGTTCATATTACAAAAACCTACTACCTAATGGCGCCCTAAAATTCAGAAGATATATGCAGTTTTAGACTACCTCAGATGGTATCCTATAAACTATAAGCGTACTTTATAAAAAGCGTTTCCGGTAAGGTTGGTGTTTCTTTTTTTCAAAATGTGAGCCACGATAACCACCTAATTAACACTCTAAATGGCCCTCACCAGTCGCGACTCACGCAAGGTTCCCCCTCCCGTTCCGGATAGTCCTCACTATGCATGCAAATTCATAATCCTTTCTTAAAATGCAAGAAGATTAAAAACCTACATTTTAATTGGTTGGTGGCCAGAGTTATGGAGAACATTCCTCGCTTTAATATATATATACACACATTTACCTACATTGGGCGAGAAATATAAACACCGTAGGAAATTATCTAAAAGAATGCAATTCACACAAATGAACACAATAATCAATATGCAACCAGTCTGTTAACCGCGCATTTAAACTGAGACAGACAAATGGGGGAGAGTTTAAAAAAAATGCGGAAGCCAACAAAACTATTTCTCATGCCAGCCTGTTGCGTCTTATTCTAAACCAGAGGCGAGTTCCATAGATGCGAGGTAGGCAAAAAACGTTGGGTAGTGATGTCAGACCCGTGTTACCAGTGAGGTCACTACTCAACGTCTGTTGGTCCCTTGCGTCTATGAAACTCGCCTGTTTTCTTTCACGCTGACTAGAGTTCTGGGGTTACTACTCTGCATGCAGACAGTTGCTCGGCCAACCCTTGCCGCCATTTATAAAATCACGACCTCGGACGTGACCGCCACAACGACACTGGCGCCATCTATTCTTTCCTCAATGACTTAGGCACGCAGATAGCGCTATCTACGGTATGGCCACGAGGGTGCCAGCGCAGTTCGAGTCCACGCGCGCACATGAAACGCGCGCCAGTATAAGCAGGTCACATTTCAGGCTAGCGGACTGGCAACTGAATGCCTCGGCCTGCCTCGGCTAAGAACAAATAAGAAATCAAGTGGACGTCAGAAATATATTGCGTCGCGAATGAACAAGTATTCACATTTAACACCGTCCTTTACAGTTGAAGCCGCACAACAGTTATAACGTTGGTGAGCAGGAAAGAAGGGACGAAAGGGGAAAACATCAGACGACGTTTATTTCGTTATCAAACAAGTGTCTGTGAGGGGGGGGGGGACGTGATATCTGGCAGTGAAACTGTATGCCCCAGGAGCTGAACGTGACTTTGTGCAGAAGGCGAACCATGAAGACAATAATGCTGGTGTGGTGAAAGAAAGAAAGAAAGAAAGAAAGAAAGAAAGAAAGAAAGAAAGAAAGAAAGAAAGAGAAACGGTATCTACCATGAAGTCAGGTTATTATGTCCTTAGTCCAGTAACACACACGGTTGTACAATGACTACTAAAGGCGCCTTACATTTTTGTGACTTCAGCTGTGTGTACTGTCATTTGGAAGCTAAGGGCCAGTTTTTTGTTGTTGTTTTGTTTGTTGTCTTTTTTCTGGGGGGGGGG
>SMGT01010948.1:456743-492055 GCA_004794575.1 Lanistes nyassanus | reverse complement strand
GGCAATTTGCAGGATTATTCTTTCTAGAGAGTTGAGGGTGGGGAATATGGCCGACTCTTGAGCAAAGGCAATTCCTCGCGAAATGATCACATCTCAAGCATGATAACGCATTCAATATTCCAATATTTAGCACGCCTGTCGCCTTTCTTTTTCGTTTGACTGTTTAACGTCGTCAGCAACGAGGGCTTATCTCATACCGAGTCTAGGCGGAGGAGGGAGGAGGAGGTGTAAAGAACGAAGCTAGGTATTTGGGAGGAATGGGAGCAAACATGAAGACAGTGAGAATGAAGTGCGTACAAAATGACCCAGTCGATCATCCTTGTGAAAAAAAAGATGCCACATGCACAGACAGTCCGTGTGCCAGACACTGCAACTGACCTCATACAGGTGTTGGTGACAAGCTCGCGCTGCTGATTTGCTACCAGCAGGTGTCTTTGAGATGAGCAGGTGTCTTTGTGATGAGCAGGTGTCTTTGCGATGAGCAAGTGTCTTTGTGATGAGCAGGTGTCTTTGCGATGAGCAGGTGTCTGAGATGAGCAGCTGTCTTTGTGATGAGCAGGTGTCTTTGTGATGAGCAGGTGTCTTTGTGATGAGCAGGTGTCTTTGAGATGAGCAGGTGTCTTTGTGATGAGATCTTTCGCATGTTACCAAAAGTGGCGGTGGAGGTCGGTAGCTATTTAAGTCGTTTTAGCCTAGGAATTTCCGACTTCCATCGTGCAATCCTTTCAGCCGACAGGCGCTGTTTCCTTGGTGGAATTTCCTAGTTTCTAGCACGGCAAAGGCAGGATAACTGTTGTGTCTCGCTGTATAACGCTGCTAGGAAATCTGCTGCGTGGATCTCAGTCCTCGCGGCCAGTATCGGCACTGCAAGACCGGTTGTGTGTAAACGCAGTCGTGGCCACTGCTCCTCGCAAACCAACTGTAAAGTGGCTTTTTGGCGCAGGACGCAAATGTATTTTTAAGCACTGGCGTCTCTGCACAGATCTGCTGCCGATGGGCTCTGGTACTTGTATTTACATTCTATAACCAAAATAGCAGGCCTTCCAGAAAAAAAAGCTGATCGAGAAATCTCATGTTATGTCGACTAAGTCCAATGAAAACAGACGTACAGAACCAGTCCGACCAGAGACTGCAACGGAAACAAATCATTTAATTTCGTCCAAACTAGATAAAGTCTCTGGGCGAATAAACGCAGTGTCTTGTGCAAGCATAAACTTCCGCTGGTTTTCCCAAAGAAGAAAATGTATGAAAATTTCGTTTTGTCAATCGAAACTAAAAGAAATACGCAAACGGCAGAATCACCTATCTGTCGCTCTTTTCAACTGACTTGCCCCAATGGTGTGAGACCGATTGACTTAACTAGATTTCAGCCACCATCTGTACCTTGTTCTGCACATCTTCATGCTCCTACAACAAGAAGATGATCGATGAAGATGAGCAGGAGTAAAAGGAAGAGGAGGAAGGAAAAGTCTCCAGCCGAAAGATGACTGCTTGGTCTAGAGTAGTGTGGTGGTGGGCGACGGGGGATGGGAGTAGTGTTTACTGTGACCGAAGAGAAGGAGAACCATCTTCCCATCAGATTTTACTTCAGCTGAAGAATACAGCCTTGAACACGCAACGACAAAATCGACTGAAGATTACACTATGCACGACTACGATGAGACGCCATGCAACACTCCCTTTCACCTCCTCCTCACCCCGCACCGACCACCACCACCACACATACATCAGACGTTTGCGACAAAAACAGGCTTTTTGATCGATATGCTTGTAACGAAACAAACAAAGACACCTATAGCACATACAGAAACAACTCTGCTGGCATTTATCTGGCATTGAGTGAGGCCATGCTGCACATGCGCAAAAAATTACTTTAAAAAGAAAGAGAAAGACAGACGGAGAGGAAAAAAATCAGTGTCTCGTTTTCTCTGTCGTCACAAACCAACGATCAGCAGATGACCGAGTCATCGACGTCTCTGAAGATAAAGAGCAGAACCTCTAGCTCCCCCCTCCTCCTGCTCTCCATCTTACCCTAGCTTACGTTAGCACTCGCCTCAGCCAGGTCCCTCCTGCGTGTACATTGCTGACGCAAGATGTTTATGATGACAAACTCTACTCACTCCCCTTCCCACCACCACCATCTCTTTCTTTGCTCCCGTAAATTGCCGAAGCCCCTCGGCGAAAAGTGATCGGGAACAGGCATATCTTCCTCCACCTCTGTATCTACGGAGATATGCAGACCCCTGTTCTTCTGGACGTGCGCCACAGGTCCCAGGAATCCATCCAATCCCTTCCTAATCTCCACTTTTCTTCCCGCGAGATGAGGCCGTGATTTTTAGCACCTTCTCGTGTGGCCATGCAAATGTTTGGACCGCGCAATTGCTGCGACCCTTCGCAAACAGGCGCTAAACTTCGGCCAGAAATTAGAAAGTGCTAGGCCGTGTCGCGTGCTGGTTTGCTGGTCTTGGGTAAGTTTCGACAGTAAGACTTCTAGAAGAATGCCGAGAGAGAAAGTGCGTGTACGTCGAGCAAACATTTAGCACAAACCTGCATACGAGCATACATAGAAAACGCACTCACATTGCACATAACAGAGCGGGGTGGGGGAGGTGTGCAAGCACCTTGAACAACACAAACATTAAGACGAGGTGCCAAGGTAGTTGTTTAAGCCACGCTGTGTCCGTGCGTGCGCACCTAGGCGTTCATTACAAGTCCAGAACTGGAAACAGCTGCTTAGAACGGCGATATCCTGCAGAACCAGCGAGTTGGAACGCTGCCAGCAGACAATCGTTGAATTCTTTCGAAAATGATATTAACCTGGAGTTAAAATATCTTTGCTTTACCGTTAAATGCCCACTAAACCTTTAAGACCAAGCGATCTCACATGTCCCAGTTTTATTCTCGGAAAAGTCCTTTCCATATGGATTACTAATGAAAACAGTTTTCGCTCGTCTCCTTCAGGCGCACCGTTCGCAAGTCAAAGATGAAGATTGCTTTTAAACTTTTTTGTCCAAAATGGTTTCTCTCTTCAACAATTATGCTTTGGGAAGGAAAAAATCCGGCACGAAAGTTCCTTTCGAGTTCAATTAACGCTGAGACATCTGAAGAGTATTGTTGCCGTTATGTTTGCAGAAAGCCTTCATTCCACTCTGCGTTACAGCATCCATCCATCGCTATCTTTTCCACCATACCCATACGCAAACTTTTATGATCCTCTTGATGTTCCGCAGACTTTAGAACTGGACGGACCACGCTCCCTGATGGTCATAGCTGTACAGTAGCGAGTGGATCGCAAGCAGTGTGTTGTGTCAAACTAACTCGTTTAAGCCAACACCACAGGGTTCGACTAATGCGAATACAAACTGTGGCAAAGATCAGTACAAGTCTCCCCAACCCTCCCAAAGAAAGAAAGAAAGAAAGAAAGAAAGAAAGAAAAAAAAAACATTGCAGAAAATCTTATTTGCCTCTTCAAACCTATGTTGGGTCGCATAAGTGCTCATATCTACCCTTTCGGTCGTAAGAGTGTTCGTTAAGGCCCGTTCGCCCTGTGTATTTTACATGCACCTTTAGGTATGGGCAGACGATAGGAACGCCATGCCAACCGACCCCGGATCAAATCTCCAGTACGCATGCGTTTTCCCAAAAACTGTGAAAGAAGCTTCACGGACAAAGCTGGATAGCATCTTTATCACTCAGGGTCCAGTGGTCCTGGAATTCTTTTACAACCAAGGATCAAAATGGCCCTCTAGCCTAAACACTGAGGATCATTTTGTATTTTTCTAAAAGGGGTCGTCCTGCAAACTTCTGCGTAATTCTTAAATTGGAGTGCTTAAATTACCTCCGATTGTGCGTTATCGGGAGCTCTGGGGTCCGACTATAACCAAGTTTTCACCTAGTCAGATGTTCTGGAGCTAAGTGATTTAAGGCTCTTTATTGCTTCATCCCTAGGGGTTTTAAAAACTCCACACACAAGTAAACAACAGGGGATCGACCATGGGATATTGGGCGGCTTTTTTTTTTAAAAGGCACCAGCGATCAACAATCGCAGCACGCATGCAAGCATGTACGGCTTCATACGCGCAATCTATGTGTAAAACAAGATGCACAGCAGCCTATTTTGCCATTTAATCCTGATCAAGCATCCATCACTAGAGAATTCCACAGTGTTCTCCAGCAGTGCAAGCTCGCGCTGCATACATACAGCTGCAAACTCCAAGACTTATCTATACAATGCGCAGATGCGCTGACGAGTCCCGTCTCGTTTTCTTCTGTACAAAGCTCACAATGTTGATTGAAACGCCGCTATTTCTGGTCAATTCGCCGATTTGCATTTAAAACGAGTCCTATCCCTCCCTTAAACCAGACATTGCTCGCGCCGGTGGGAACAAAATGAAAGAATTTCCTCTTCTGGGGCAAGCTCTACATGTACAAATGCAAGGACCACGACTGACGCCAGGAAGTGATGTCAGAACTGATGTTGACAGCGAGTCGCTCGAACGCGAGGAACTCAAGGCACGTTTCGAGGGAGCACTGGCGTCACTACCTAGCCTCAGGCGCGTCTCCTCGCATCCCGGCAACTCGCCCCAAGAGCAGCCGCTTCTGCGGTCAAAGAGGACGACCGGGCTACCTTGGTTGCAATCACGGCGGTAACAAAGCGACAAAGCTCGCGTGCCTCCATGCCTACAAGGCATGCCACATAGCATGCAAAGACTTGCTTTCAGAGCCGAGAGGTGAGGTTAGCCCTGGTGCACTGGCAACACGGATACACGCATTTATGTTCTGCGTGAAAACATGATCATAATGATCCGAAACGGCTGCCTCGAGGTCTCGCAGTGCAATTGTCAACGAGACTGCGTGCTTCTAGGATTATTCCTGAATCCCGTACAGAACGAAAGAGGCACGTAACACGCGCTTTAATACAAAGGGGGAAGGGGGGATATTTATTCAGACTTCTGACTTCCACAAGCAAATACGTGTGTGCAATTACGGTCGGTCTAATGATATTGTTGAGAAAATGCGGAGAGGCAGAAAGTTTATACGAAGCTATAATGGCGGGAAGAAGAGGAAAGGATATATATTTGCTTGGAGTTTACAGCTTTTCTCATTGACGATGCATATCGGTGCGACAATCAACATTCATTAACAAAGACTGCCAGTGAGAGTTAAATACCAATCTACTAAAAAAATGAAAATATTGTTCAAGAACCAAACGACTGGAAATATCCTCCCTTCCCGCAGTCCTCATCCTGTTCTCTCTGTCTACATGCACATCCGCGGGACCACAAGGCCATACTCTGGTAAGGCTCTCCGACAGTTCAATACCGAAATAAAATGATAAGCAATCGCACTAAAGGTATGTGCCAGAGGTCTTACGTACGACCTAGTGCTACTGAACTCCCAGGCCAACGAAAAAATGCATGGAAGAACTAAACAGACCTGGTTCTTTCTGCGGTAGAAATAGTCGCTGAACCAAGTATTATAATCCCAACAAGGTACTGGCAGCGCTAGACCAACCCGTATGCTGACGTATGCAACCAAGGGAGCCTACCGTACCCAAACACGTAGCAAAGAGAGAGTCGAAAGTAAGGAACATGGCAGATCGACTCTCTCTTTGCTACGTGTTTGGGTACGGTAGGCTGCCTTGGCTGCATACGTCAGCATACGGGTGTGTCTAGCGCTGCCAGTACCTTGTTGGGATTATCGTTTGATGATTTATAGCGCTCTGTCCTCATTTGTTCTTTACCAAGTATTATAGTCAAAAACAGACGAAGTCGACGTTTCTGGACATTCCAAAGAAGCAGCGTCTTTTGTTCACGCACCGGGTTTTCGACCTAATTATTTGTACGAAAATATAAATAGTTCATAGTTACTTTATATGATTCATAGTTAAAGTAAATACGCACGTATAAATAAACTCGTTTTATCTTATTCCAGATACCATAGCCTGTTCACGATAGCACAGGGTGCATGTCTAGACTTCTACTGTTACACATATATAATCATCCGACATTTTGCAGCGGTGACGTGGAAGCGGACGTCTGAAACTAAAAGCATACTGCCATGTAGACCTAAGTGATGCTTACACAGACACTGGCACTGTACATCTGCACATATACGCCTCGGAAGCAGCGCTCGTCAAGGAGTCCTTGAACCGTGGGATTTGTCTGGGATGACGCGTGCTTGCAACCGAAGCAGAAAAACTGTGTGCGTCCTCACATCTGCTGTTTATCAGAATACAGCTTGCCACTATCCTGCGGGGTCAAAGTGCGTCTGCAAACAGTCGCAGAGTTGGAGGGGTGGGGAGATGGTAGTGCTTGTGTGACAGTGTGCGTGTGTTCGATGCATTTGTGTTTACTCAAGATGGATTTTCGCGTGCATACACAACCTTTAAACGACAAACTTACACAGGGAATCATTTCATTTCTTTTAGCGTACGTGCATAGAAATTTACTTTAGAATAACGCGTTCGTATTTTTTGTATCTTATTATACACGCGACACAATAGATTGTTCTGTATTAGACGAACTGTTTCTGTTTAGGGTTTTTATTTTATTTTTGTTGTTGCTCTTTAGCTAACCATTGCGCATGATTTCTGTTTAAGATGACAAAACACAATTTGAGTACGATATTTGTCTCATCATACCGACTCGAAAAAGCGCACGCTTTTGTTGTCTGTGTACGATCTTTGTTTTGGTGGCATTTCAGACGTTTCGCACTGACCGGAGGGCATCGTGGCAATTTTTGTGTGACGCACCGCCAGGTGGAGGCCTTTCTCCGCCGTGGTGTGAGGGGCAAAGGGGCGCGAAATGTGGAGGGTGACGGTGAAGTCCGCTAAGCACGAAGTGAAATGTCAAAGAGGCACGCACCCCTGGGTCTTCAGATGACCTTCGTCCTCCCCTACATCCCCCTCCAACACCGCTACTTTACTGAAGAAAAAAAAACCCACCGAACGCTACGGATTTGAAAACTTTGCCCACGACTCGCTGATAGTGGCTGAAACATCTATCGTTGGGACAGTTTCGGGTTAGATGCAGCTAAGTCTCTCTCCCTCTCACACTCTCTGATACATACCCATATGAATATAGTGTGTATTTGTATATGCACATACAGATGGATACATATATCGAACAAACACGGCTTTAAGAAGAACACTACGTTGACCGCACGCTTACATTTATCTCCTTTAGACTGCCGCAGTCTGATAACGCTTTGCACAAACTAGCATCGGGTCCCCAATAATACTTTGTGCAATCTCCCGTTGAGTGTTTGTCCAATCCTAGGTCGAGGCCCGCTAATGCTTTGCGAAGTTATCTTAGACAAGTGCCTGTTAATGCTTTGTGCACACTTGGTGTTGGCTCGTGCTACATGAACGTACAGTGTCAGCAGCAAGTCTTGACGCAAAAGTCCTGTTGCACCCCCATCCCCACTCTTCCCGTCCCCTAATCTTGGATTTTATTTCTTGACAACCCGAACGTTACCTGGAGCCAGCCATATCCTAGACATCTCCGTTCGTATAGATTCTGGCGAAAGATCACCTGGACGTTTAGCAGGTGTGGCCTCAGGAAGAAAAAATGTAACCTTAAATAAGCACGCGTAGCGCCAGAATAAAGTAACCTAGAAATTCCTTTTCCTGATCCAATGAAAAATAAAAAGCATGTGTAAAGCGAAAGTTTTGCTAGAAACGTTATCTACGATTTACGGTGGTTGGTATCACACTGTTCGACCAAGTCGGTTGATAGCACGGAACACATCTATGGCTAGTTGTGTGCAGCTGTTTTCACTCGACTTCAGCCGTGCTCTAATCTAAAGAAGCTTCGTCTAAGGTTGCCGAACTTTGGACTTTGCGAAGCGAAATATACGGACGTCCAAACTTCGGCGAATTCAGCTGAAGCTTCGGCAGATTAGAACACGCCTTTAGCCGCAGCATGCCAGCTAGATGGTGACAGAACAAGTTTTTTTTTTAAAGCTACAATACACGAGCAGTTTTATTCTCAAGTCTGAGGCGGATCATCAAATCATGTGGTCCACTGTGTTCGCTCGCTGGGTAGACGATGACTGCAATCCGGTTGGTATACATCAGGCTGTATGTGAAAGCAGAAGCGGATCGAATGCCAGACGCAGGTGACTGCCCCCCCCCCTCCAAAAAAAACCACGCATAAGTCATTTACACTCAGACAATCCTGAATTGCGCCCTCCCTGCTGTCTTTCCGCCGCCGGCAAGCTAGCGACAATCTCATGTTCAAAGGCTTTCAGCCTGTCACTAGGCACAGCGTCCAAATTTATTTTGGATATATCCACTATTCTTGAAGGAAAGTACTCGGGAAAGTGCAGGCTTTCATTACCTTTCCCACAAACCAGCAAATTGCAAGTGGCAGTTCGGATGGGGATTTGTGTTACCGCCAGATCACACAATGGCTGATACTAGAACATCAAAGGTACTACCCTAGCAACTGATTAACTGGTTTCATGGCTGAAGTAGAGTATAACGGTATTCTTTACAAAGCAAAGAATGGATGCACATTTTACTGATAAAGATACTTAGCATAGAACCAAGGGATGTGGGAGGAGTGGGCAACGGACAGTGCAAACAGAAAAGCAATATGTAATTTATTTTGTAAAACAAAACTGATGTGTTAGCACAACAAAAACAGCACGTACTAGAAGAACATATCATTGAACAGAATCTAGGCAGAAATGGTTACTAAACAAACCTATGACAGAAAACAAAATTATTCCCACCACCCACCACAAATAAATACAACTCCCAGTTCATGGTCCTATTTTAAAAATATATACAACAGATACAGTGAAGATATCTTTATACTCCAGGCAGGTGTTAAAGAAGAACAGGACATTTTCTGTGGGACTGCTAAAAAAACAAAAACTAACTGAATAACTGAATACTCTGTTCTGATTATTCCAGCAACCTGAAAATTGTAACTACTCCGAGTTTGAATTTCAATACTGAATCACAATAATTTGAAAATTGTCTCTTTTTGAAGGAAAATGTAAAGACACAAACATCATAAACAGAAAAAGATAAATTTGAAAAAAATAGCAATTTTTTCCAAATTTATCCAAGTCTCTTTTCTATAACCCTAGGATAGAATAGAACTAAAATTATTGATTCCACATAAGCTTTGCTACTCAGCTCCATTACATCTCAGCATCTTCACATTAGCCCTTTTCTAATTCCACCTGGCGTGCAGCTAGGCACTTTAATTAAATATTGAAAAGCCCTTGCTGTAAAAACTTTGATAGCATTAGGTACTATTAATATTAAAGTGTGACTGTTAACATTAGATAAAACCATAAGATAAACTTTCCCCTCACTTCTTGCCTTACATTAAAAAGATACTTTTCTACATATGTACACATACACAGAGCTTAACAGGCATGGACATAAAACGCCAGCAAACAGGAATGAATACTGTGTGTGTGTGTGTGTGCATACATGCATTTCTAAGCCCCTCTCGTGTATACTGCATTCAAGAACTATTAGTTAGACTTGAAGCATAAGAGATTCAGATTTATCTGGAAAAGATTCTACAACTTACAGACAGACTACTTTAATTAAATATTGTTAAACAAAAGCCTGTACCCAAAGGGATAACATTGGTCTGTCTCCTTCAGCCTGTCAGTATGAATGATTACCTGCAAAGTTCTGTGTCTCTTTGGATATTAGCCAACTAAAACAAACCAGCAGTATAATAATTAACACTGGGAGACGCTCCTGTGAAATAATGCTTGTTGTCCCACAGGCTGTCAGCATGTATATAATGACCAGAGGTAACCCATTAAGATATAATGGATCAGACAATGAGATAGCCCAGTTAAACTATTCCAATTATATTACTCCTCTTGTTGTCACCAACCAATAAACACCCTCTAGTTTGCAAACATAAATCAAGTAATCCTTACAAATGAATTTTCTGATCTTACATGTGGATCTAAAAGTAAACCAAGACAGACTTCAGTATTCTACAGATCTTTAAGTTTGGAAAATATTTGTTATGTTTTTAGCCTAGCCAACATCTCATTTTCTTATTAGTAATTACTTAATTAATGGAGAACGAACACTTTTTTTAATAATTTGATTACTTCAAGCTTGTTTTATTCCATTTTTATACTAAATTTAACTGTTGCTATGCTGTACCAGCTAATGTCCATAATAAAGTCTATTGTAAGTAAATGTGCATAAAGGCGTTAAGGAAAGAATGTGGAGTTGAAATAGGACTGCTGCAATATATCATTATATCCTAGCTTTAGATTTATAAACCTAAAATAATATTAAGGTTTCTACTGCCATTTGTTTTATGTTTATCTTGCCAATAGTCACCACACTGTCAATTTCTGCTTAATGATCTGCCTTTACATCCTTAAATAATGTGTTATCAAAGTTCATTTATACGTTATATAATAGAAACGTTGGTATTGTATATGGAAGTGTACTAGACGAGTTGGGCTTGAAGCCGGTGCTATGCATGACGAAAACTAGCACCCAGCACAGTCACTTCAATTATTAATCCGTCATAAGAAATAACACATAATAAATTAAATTGCGTACCTGAAAGAGTCTTGAACCTGTCTAAGAGGTATCGTTCTTTGTCACGCATGGAAAAAGTATATGCTCGTCTTTTGATGACCAGAAATCCAGTGTAGCACGTTATCAAGAAATAGAACCCAAGCACAACGTAAGCAACTTTCCGAAAAGTGAGCCTCATATCGCCAGTCCAATCACCAATGGCATCACTGCAGAGGCAACCGCCTAGTGACTTCCCACTCTAACTCATGCACTAACAAACCAAATTATCATTGTAACAAGATATCTGGCCGTCCTCAAAATCCCTCTAAGACAGTCCTTATCTACGTCAGAAACGGAAATCCTGCGTTATGTCCAACACTGAAGCTGCAGTCTTTCAATGCGATATCGACCAAACGTCACTCTCATTCGTACAACTATGCGAGAAGAGTAGCACCCCTTCATGAAAACACAAGCAACGTGGTTCATGAAATCACGTGACCCCGTGCGAGACTTGTTGAAACATTATGGCGGCAGAGGCAAGTGAAATGGCAGCAGAGTTCTGCACAATTGAAGCGACAGTTCCGACAGGTTTCGAAGAAGTAGCTCGCGAAGAAGCATTTGAAAAATTTGGAACAGAATGCAGCTCTGCTCGTGGAAGGATATTGTTTCAAGCACCGACCACAAACGTAAAAAATGTTAGTTCTTTTTACATGTTGATGTTCTACACGCGGTATAAAGCAGACGACATTCTTTGATTCTATAATAGTATATATATTTTTTCAGCGTCAGTGTCATGCTCAGCAGGCATACCATTAATAAATATCGGTGTTACTCTTGACGCGTATTACCGTACGTATGTAGAGATACTATTAAACTGGCAGTATTTCACCTTAAAGAGTTTTTGTTTTGTTTATGCTGCAAAAGTAATTTTGACAAGTCTGCATTAGTGCATAATAATAATAATATAAATATTGATATAATAAAAGTATCAATCATCATTGATATCGTGGATCAAAAAAAACTTTTTAAAAAAATTACAAACAAGAACCACTGCTTAAGGAAGAGTCAGTAAAACTAAAAATCGAAAATCGTTCCAAGATCCTTGGAAATAAACTAAAAGTATGAACTTGTCCAAATATTGACCACCATACTAAAACCCTAGCCTAAGACAGCATAACGTTGGTGATTCTTTGCCATCCTTTTTGATTCAATAATTGTCTAAGGTGATTTTAATTCTCATACAGAAAGGAGTCGTATTTTTATGTTGATGTTATGCATTTCTTAGTGATATTTAACATTTCACATTCCTTCAGGTATTGCAGCTTGGTGGAATTGACAACTGCCGCGTGCAAATGTATCAGAACTTCAGCTTTGGATTCTTAGATAATGCAGTAAGAGATTTCAGCTTCACTAGTTCCACCTACATAAGTTGTGTCAGCTTGACTGTCAGTAATATGAGAGGCCTTAGTACTATGCATGCCCTTCACCTATGAGAATGACTGACAGGTGTATACTTAGGAACAATACTGGCAAAGCTTATACTTCTGCACAGTAGCTGTTCTACAAGAGGCCCCTCACAGATATTTTCCCACTTGTCACACTAGAGTCGCAAGCATGTCTGCTAATCCTTATGCAGCCATTCTAGGTGACACATCCACTCACTTTCCTCATTCAGGAAATTTTTCTCATTCTCATTGCTGAACAGAACTACTGCAGATGCCAGATCTTGCAGCTCCACATGCTAGTAACAGCCTGATGACATCCAAGCTCCTCTCTCCTCACTGACCAGGATGTAATCTTCGGGCATTTAACATGCTATACTGCAGAGTTTGGGGGGGGGGGAACTTGATCATGAACACTTGCCTGTTAATAATGACAGATATTAACTCAAAAACATTGTAGGATTTTCTGCCATGACTTTCCCTGTGGTCCTATGTATCTTATAAAAAATGTAGAAAAAATCTATCTCCGATAAAAACATAATTCCAACCCAGGCTGAAAGAGAAATTTAAAAACTATAAAATGATTCCTACCATAATTCCATCTATTGTGAATTCTGTGTAAAACGCTGCATTGAAAAATGTATCCAAGTGAATGCCAGATGCCTGGCACTATAGAGAACAGTACTAGAACTGGTTGGCCCGGTATCAGTTTAATTTGACTGGGTGTGACTGAAGCCTCTTGCAACAGCAGTTCCAGTGTGGCAGCACGTTAACTTGTCTCAAGCAAGACCGTCGTGATGTGCACCCTGTTTAGGACTGGCAATAAACAATCAGTAAATGACCAGGATCATGGATGACAACCTATCTGACATCAGTAGTCATGATCTAAAAAATGATGAATTACTTATCAGCTAGTGATATGTCTATAAGAACCTAAGAAAAGAGTTTCTGGTTGATCGATCATATGCTGTTGTTCAATTTTATTTCAGCATGACTGTTTGTCCCGCCTGCAGTTGATGGTGAAAGACGTGAATTGGGCAGAAGGGCTTGCAGTGTGGAAAGAGTTTTACAAATTTGATCTTCCAGTGCAGCCTTATCCTGAAACAATACCCACAGACGATGAACTCATCAATGTATGCATCATGACTCACAAGCCAGAGCCACAGATTAAAGAAAAAGGGGGACAAGGCAAGGATAGGCCCAAGGGCAGGGGACGAAAAAACAGAGGTGGGAAGAAACGTGGAAAGCCTGAACAGACGCCACAAAATGCTTCACAAGATTTTGATGGACGTGGAGCCCTGTCTGTTGATGGCTTCCTGGATTCCGTTCTCAACAGCAGCTCTGAGAGAAAAGATCTGTCACATGAAACTGAAGAGAACGGTGAGGCTAGAGCGGGTTTGCCTTGCCTCAACTCAAGTGAAAATCAGAAGGAACTTTTAGTAAGCGTGGTACCTGAAGACAAGGAATCTCCAGATGAGAGTGGAGAAAAACTGGACCACCCATTAGAAGCCAGTGGAGTTGATGTCTCTTGCAACAGAGATTCCATGGAGGTTTCAAATGAAGCAGACAGTGTTAACGCCTCTTCCAGCAAAGATACCATTTTAAATCTGAAAGAGTACTGTAGCATGCCAGAGTTAGATTCTGTTGCTCCAAATGAAATGGGTGATGGGGAGGATGAAATGCAAGAACATTCAAAGCAAGGAGATGAGATCCAGCAGGTTGATCCCTCTGCTGAAAGTCCCATGCCGACACAAACAAGGAAGTGTAAACATGATCCCACCAAGCCCACGTTCCGAGTTACTTGCACTCGCACTGGCGACAACCACAGCTTTGATTCCATGTCTGCTGCAGCAAGTTTTGGGTCTGCAGTGCAGACTTACTTTGGCTGGAATGTTGACATGAAGAAATTTGACATCGAGGTGATGCTGCACATTGACAATGAGGAGGTATCTGTGGGAATCGCCCTGACAAGAGAAAGCTTGCACTATCGTAATCTTGTCGCTTTTGGCCCTACAACCCTTCGTCCAACAATATGTCACAATATGCTCAGGTAATTATTGATGTCAACAGTCTTTATGTATCTGAATCGCTGATATTAAACGTGATAAGCTGTAATTGGGTCAAACACATTTTGTGCTAAATTGATCAATAGCAATTTTTGCAGAGTGTTATGTTTTTAATGCAAGATTTCATTTTCTGAGAAGTGCTGCTGGGACAAGACAAAGCAGTCATCTCTAATAATTCATGGGTGAAACTTTGCCGCCGATGTCTGGATTTTCAGCTGTTGCAATTAATCCATTTGGAATTCCAAATTTTGAAAAGTTGTCAAGGATGGGACTGGCAGTTTACTGTTTGGGGGACAGATTTCCATCATGGAATGAAATTATGATGCACACCCGTGTGAGCTTACACTAAAATCTTTTGGCAGAGTCATTCTCTTTAAAAAAGATTGAAAATGATGCAGAGATTTTAGAAGCAAAACCTGACTTTACCGAAGTCTTGAAAATCGACACTGGTAGCAACAAACGGCAATTTGAATCTGGGGTCCAGATAAGTATTAATAGTTGCATGTATTTGCTTTAAAAAAATGTGAAAATCACTTGCAAACTTTGGAAAATGCTTGTCTCCTTAACTACATAATTCCTAGCTGATTGTGCATGAGTTCTTGTCAAGCCTTTGGTTTAATCACCGATGGTACAGTAGATGAATGACACAAAAGCATCGTTACTTCCTTTAAATGCACTCACATATCAGCATGTTTCAGATTTATGTCGTTTATTTTATGGAGATCTGTTATATCAAAATACTTACAAAGTTTAGTGAGATTATTGCAGGAAATGTAAGTCAGTACTATTCGGATCCAAGACCTATAAGCTAGAGGTATGGCTAGAAATTTTCAGCAGATAGCAAAACTGACAGTAGAAGTTGTCGCGATTATTCCTAAATTAAAAAATTTTTTATGAAGTGCCTCCAGATGGTATGATTCTACTAAACCTAGAAAGATTTTTTGACCCATGAATCAGCAAAAGTGGCATGTTCATAGTTGATCTCGCCAACACCACTGCCCTACACTAGTGCTCTCCCCAACCACCCACCAACCACTACTGCCCCCGGCTTCGGCCTGTGGAACTTCAGCAGATGCTGCTTGCTATTGGTGATGAATGGCAGGCAATGATTGCTACATTTTCTCTTAATTGATTATGCTCATCAGTGCAGGATTGGGATTTTTTTAACGGACAGCGATCAGAGCATTTTATTTTTAAATTTAGGCAACTGATCATATTAGTGCCTTGTTTTGCTTTCAGACTTCAAGTAAGGCATCAAAGTCGGTGTAGAATGTTAAAAATGACATATAAAGTCCTCTCTCATTTCATGGAAATTTAAAAAGCCCCACTTTTCTGATGAACTTTTTAGTGTCACTGACAGTGACACACAAGCACACACCAACCATGATAGAGATAGTAATCCTGGCCAAAAAGAGGAGGTCTTTTCCAAACTCTACCATTCCAGCAAAATCTTTAAAACAGACTTATAATTGATAGTGGACTGTTTTCATACAAAGTGAACATGTTCATGCCTCGGACTGATTTAATGTTGCTAGCATTTTGTGAAAATGTTTGAGTTACGAGTACATGCAGTCACATGTAAACTGCTGTGATGGTTTTTTTCCAGAATGTGCAAGGTTCGTGATGGACACATTGTTTGTGACCCAATGTGTGGCACGGGGTCCATTTCGATCCAGGTAGATATATTACTTTGTATTTATATTTATTTGCTACACCTTACGCAACACCTTTGACCTTTTACTAGTCAAAGTTGTGCCGCGTGTGTTGTAGAAGGATGATATTATCTGTTTTTACTTTCTCATTAAATCTCAGTCCCTTGCAGGCATTGCCTCTTCAGCATTGTAATCAATTACAGTATTCTTATCAGAATTTTTGGAGCCAGGATAGCTCAGCTGGTAGACTGCAGACTAGCTGGTGGAAGGTTGCTGGTTGGAGTCCTGGGGTGGCCAAGGATTATTTCCTGGAGTTATACATTGTGCAGACTCCATGCAGCCATCTCCCCGCATATTAAGCTGCCTGTCCGCACTCGCCATCTTACTCAGTTACTGCAGCTGTCAGTCTGGCGGCTCTTTCAGTGCATAGCTTAGTAATAGGACCCTACAGTCCACCATCCTGATATGTGCACAGTTTCCGGCAGGATGTTAAACGACTGTGCCATGCTTTATGTACCTTTATTTTTCATAACAACATGCCAGACGAAAACATGGTAAGAATGGAACTAATGTGAATTTTTTTTAAGTTGGGGAGGGGGGTATAATTTGAAAAGGACTAGGGGACAAAAATCTTTGACAAAAGGTTTAAATTATGAGAAAGAGAGGCCAGTTAATGTGGTGGATTGAGCATGTGAGGTTTTGAAGTCAGACTGATTAAACACCTGGAAGATGACATGCCGTTTGACATTTTTCTGCTCAAGAGTTGTTCTGGAAACTCAAGGGTAGTTACCTTCACCATCTGGATGCAATTTCTGTTCCAAACAGGCAGGTACAAACGGAAAATCAGTCCCTTGTCTGTTGTACATGTATGGTGTACTACTATTCACACATCAGGAAGAAGTAGTGATTGATGCAAAATTTCCCCTTTAGTTTACTGCCTTCAAGGCCAGAAACGGAAGGCGAAAAAAGAGGACATCATCTACTTATTGCAGGTCATTTCATCTGTTCTGTAGTTTTAATCACTGGTGGAGGAGGCTGCCAATCATCATTAGGGAGCTGTTGCAATTGGATGTTTAAGTCATGAAACTCTTCCAAGTTGTGAGACTGGGATGGGAAAGGACTATTTCTTTCCAAACCGCTTCACCTGTTTCTTCCCTCCTCCCCCCACCTCCTGTGTCAAGTCAGAGGTCTTCTGAGGAGATGCAAATGAATGTTAAATTGCATTATTAACTTGGGACTGGTTGGTTGGCTGTTTGATTTGTTGCTTAATCTCAATGTTCAGCTGCGAACAAGGCGTATATCCGGACGGTGTTGGCTGAGACAATGCGTGTCCACACTGGGACTGCCGTCGCAACACGGACTTCAGCCCAGTCACGTTATTTATACTGACACTGGGCCAACCAGTCCTAGTACTGTTGCCTGTAGTGTCAGACGTCTGGCAGGGCAGCTTCTAGATTGCCAATTAGGTATCACTTAGCCAGGGTGCCATTTGTGGACCTCCTGAGATCGGATGCAGGAGGAAGTAGGGGAATGAGAAAAATATTCGACAGCACATTCTGATTTCTCATTTATTCAACACAGTTCACTCCATTTCCTCTCTAGGTATGGGATTAGCCTGTTGAACTTTTGGGGCAAGGAACATAAACACTTGAAGACTGACCAGCACACACTTAGTAGTTCTGCAATTTTTATTGTTGCTTGCTGTTTTGCACACTTCAACAAAATAATGGCAGTGGCAGTTTAGGCAATAGCTTTATTTGTCCAGAGAAGAATGTCACTAACTTTTTATTATTGTTTCTGGTCAGGGATCGCTTGCCTGGCCCTGTACTTTTCAGGTCTGCGGAGAAAATCATGCTAAAGCCTTGGAGAAAGTAAGCCTAAATACACAGGCCCTCAATAAGAAGAGAGCTACCCGTAGCCAGTAAGTACACTAATTTTTATGGCAGAACAAGCAGTTTTTTTAAAACTCATTTCTGACGTGATAAAAAAAGCCATAAATTCGCCTGTAGCTTCCGTCGGATGTACCATGGCTTCACCTGTGGTCTCCATGTTATGAGCTAGTTTTAAAAAATGTAGAAATAACCTAAGAGTGATAAAAACATAATTTCAACGAAGTTTGAAAGTAAAACTTCAGAAGAATGATTTCTACCTGAAATCCATCTGGTGTGAATTCTGTGCAAAAAGATGCATTGATAAGTCATTGTAAAACACATTCACATGCTCCGTCAACCATTGAAATTTCTTTTGGAGAGAAGTCCCTCCAAAACCAACAATGGGAATGTTTTAAAGGCATGAGATATTTTACAGTTAAAACTATTATTTCCTATGGAAAAAGTGTAGTGCAAAATATTAAAAGTAAATGCTCTTCCTAACAGAAAATGCAGATATTTCTTTCTCCCCTCTTCTCTTTCTTTGTTTTGATTGTAACACAAGAACTTTCCCAGTACACGGTGTTCATGCTGACTTTTTCTTGATTGCTTCTAATGGGTTTGATTTATTATTTTCCAATGCCAGAGGTGCTTTAAAGATGGATGCACTTCGCTGGGATGCATGCAGTCTTCCACTAAGGGACAGCATAGTGGACATCTTTGTGACTGACCTGGTAGGCACGTCTTCCTTCTAAATATTAAGAACTTCAACTGTAGCTTTAAACTGTACGGAGCTGCTTCAGCTGATTAGTCCTTTGTATTCATAGTTGTACTGTTGTCATATTTATGTGAAGCCATTCACTAAGCCTTGAGAGGCTTTGGTTGAGGTAAAGTTCTCAGTGTGAGCGAGAACAAGGAAGAAAATCAGTGTTGTCAGGACTCTGATTTATTTGTGCAAGGCAACTTGCTAAGCCTTCATAGGCTTCGGCCTGAGCGAAGTTCTCAGTGAGAGCTAAAGCAAGGGAGATAATTAGTGTTTGTCAGCAATTTTCCTTTTGAAGAGAGGCAGAAGAGTATCAAATTACTCATCTTTTCCTAATAAGTCTTGGTCTTTTGCTTTATACAAGAGAAGGATACGAATAGTACTCACCACTGCAGATAGTTGGACACAGACGATTCTGCTATTTGACCATTTGCTGAAAAAAAATAGAATGTTGAGTCACCAGGAATTAAAAAAAAGGATCCAGCCTCCAACTAGTACAATATAGTTCACTAACACACACCAGTTGGAGGGGGTGTGTGTTATATTTGTGCACACATGAGAGACAGCGGGGACAAATCTGACTATATCTTGTCTCCTGACATGAGCACAGAAATGCAGCAATCAGATCTTCCTTTTTGAAGTGGATTTAGTTTCTAGGTTATAATTTGTCAGTGTAATTATGGTCATTTATAAAATTATGCATATGTGTGTATCCATTTTTTTATGATTGGCTGATGAATTTAACTGGTTTTAAAAAAAATTGTTAATTCACCCATTTTTGGGGTTTTATTTCCATTTTTCATAGCCATTTGGAAACAGGTATGTGATTTTACTTTACATGGGGAAGAGGCATGGAAAGGAAGATGTGTGTGGGTGTACAAGCATGCATATTAGAGACTTTAAGATTAAGAGAATGAGCGAATGTCAAAAAAGACAGAAAAAATGTGTGCATGTGTTCTCAAGCTGGTGTTTATTTTGAGAAGACAGATTTTATAGACAGGCACTCTGATTTGATTTTTGTTATTGCTCACCATTGGATGGTAAAAACTTAATGCACTGCTTAAAACCTGTGTTTTATTAAGTGGTGTGTGTTGTTTATCAGTAGCAGTTAGCTCTGAGGCTCTTGTAAAATAATTGTGTAATTAGGTTTAAATGAGCATGCTTAGTCCTCACCACAGGATTGGCTCACGGGTTGACAACCGCAAGCTGTACCCTAAGGTGCTGAATGAGATGGCACGAGTTGGTCGTCCTGGAGCCAGAGCTTGCCTTCTGACCGAAGATAAGACCAATATCATTAAGGTTAGTAATACATGTGCTACACTGCAGCTTTCCAGTTTTGCATGTACTTTATGAGTACTTTATCACCAAATACAGGAAGTTGAGAAGGAGTCATCTTTACATCTTTTCACTCTGGATATATCCTGATAGTGTCTAGTTTCTGCTGATTTGTATGTGTTGGTGCTGTTAAAATATCTGTGACTGTAGCTTATTGGTGTGCCTGAATCGAGTCTTGAAATAGGTCTTTGAGACAAGGCTTCACAACTGAATATCATTTATATGTGTCTTCAAATTGCTGGCGTTGGAAGGTGTAGTCATTTGTACAATGTATTATTATTGGTTTTTTGTTTATGTTTTTATCTAGAATTCCTGTCTAGAATTCCTTGTTCTAATAAAACCCAAGTCTGTACTATGTTAATACTGAAATGGAAGCAGTTGTTGACATAAAAAGGCCGTATGATAGTCTGCTGGCGATTTCTATCTTCTGTCGTCTATATTGACAGGCAATCCAGCAGACCAGCAGGTACTGGCAGCGTCGCCGTGTTCTAAGCGTGAATGTTGGGGGCCTGAGTGCTGGCGTTTTCCTGCTGCTGCGTACAGGTACTGCCTATTTCAAGCAAGAGCAAGTTCCCACAAGACCAAGCCCAGCAGCAGGGTCAGAGCCTCCGGCTGCCCAGTCAGCGTGCAGCAGCGAGATGGTCAGCAGTGACAAACTAGCTGCTTGTACAGCTAATGACCTGCCTGGTCTGTCACCAGGCGGTCAGACTTCATTTTTGAACATGACGTAGCATACCAGAACTAGTCTTGTGGATTCTGAAAGTGGTGCTTCTTCTGTGGCTAACGCCTGTTAGCAGTGATGAGGCGTTTTCAGCGAGTGTTCCCACTGGTGCTGGGGACTGTGGTGTGGGTTGTGAAACGGTGACTGCCAGACCAGGAGAAGGTCTAAAGTAAATGTTGCTCTGAGACAGGAAGTGTCACAACTGTCTTTAAATATAACAAAAGGTTAGGTTTTATTTTTCACTGTTGACCAAACACTTCAGTTATTTGTTGTGTTGCAGGACTGAATTTTGTTTACAGTTTATTGAGAAACATTTCAAGGTTGGGTTGGGGGGGGGAACTCAAGATTTGCAGGAGATCAAAGAATAAATCTAAAATTTTTGTTTTCTGTTTGTTGTAAATCTCTGTCTGTGCTCTAACATTAAAAGTGATGAAGGTCTTCACATAGACATCAGTGGTAGCAAGAATTAACATACAAACTCTCTGACTCACTCTGCTGTACATGCATACACTCTCTCACAAATTGCCATTTGCCCAAATTTATCATTAGTAGAACAACATTTACTTTGATTTCTTGTATCCATCCAAGCGCATTTGCTTTTGGGAACAGGAACGTTCTAGTCCATTTGAAGTGATGCATATGTTCAAGGGATATGACTAAACCTTCAACACGTTTTTGCCCTTTAAATTGTAGGATAGTTTTTTTTAAAGTACGATCAGACCGCTGAAAATTTTTGTTGAAAGTTTAGGTTGCAAAGTGTTGACAAACTTGCCATCAAAATCGATCTCTCCCTCTCTCTGTTTAAGCTGGCCTTGACCTGGTTTTGTGCTGTGTGGTTTATTTTCTAATGACTGCTAGTCAGAAGATTTTATTGCAGTGTTCTTGATGTTCTGAAAGTTTAAGTGAAAAATAAAACATTTTCATTGGACATTGAAATGTTTTGGTTGGTGTTTAGTTTGTGAGAGAGAAAAGGAGAGAGAGATTGACTGTGCTTGTTTATTTTTGATACTGCTTGTACTTTTCTAGCTTTCACATCTGAAATTGTGTTTGGCTGGTAGTAATTTTCATGCATGCAAAGCTAGCAATTTAGTCTCTCATAGATAGGTTAGTGGTAAAACGCTGTACTGTGGGGCAAAGCAAGCCAGTAGACCCGCATTCCCCCATCCTCAACCCAGTGGTCAGCCATGTGCAACGATGTTGCACCAGGAAGTGGGGGAGGGGGTATGCCCGACGCTACGTTCAGCCTCGCCGTCTTCACGGGCACTTTGAGCACGTTCCCACTACCAAATGCTTATGAAAGGAGAGATGCGAAAGAAATGGCAGTGGCATGCATGTGTGATCATGTTAATTAACATGCCCTATAATGTGCTAGCTAGGCACGGGCTGGTCAGTGGCACAACTTTACAGGTCATCGGAGGTGACGTTCGACAGTCTTGATATGGCTTCTAGATGGCGATTATGACCAACGTCTTCTTGTTATGGACAATTATGAGAAAATAACTTCGTTGTCAGCTTCCGAAAGTTGGCCGTCAGTGGTGGTTCTAAATGATCTAGCGTTCTCGATAAACCAAGCCCATTGAGGGCAGTCACTAAATTCCACTGAAGCATTGTTTATTCAGTCTGTTTAATAAAAACGTCGAAGAAATTACCAAGACGAAACTCTGCACCGTGACAAAAACAGTACGGTTCAAAGACTGTATTTATATTCAGCATAACTGCGTCTTAGTTGTTGTCACTGATCATCTAGCTATACTGCTCCCCTGTCTCCAATCACTCCTACAGAAATGGGAGGGAGAGCGGAAGATGTGGTGTCAAAGCAGTTCTCGGAAATTGCGCAACAGCTGCTGACCAATTTCAAAGGTACGCATGTCGAAGTTCCTGCAGGTCACAGGCAGGTATGCATGCCGACAACGAGGATTAGAACGCGGGTAAAATGTTTGCGATTGCAGTTACCTTGTGCGACTGAAACAGCAAACTTCAGTTTCCATGACAGATTAAACTGTATATACAGCAGCTTCGCCAAAAGGATCTCCATTCGCCTGGTTCCAGTCACTTCCTGGTATGTAAGTTAACTGAATTCGAGATAGGGGCCACGTCAGTGTAATGTGCAAAAAAGGCATTGAAACCTCTAAACAAACTTGAGCTATAGTCATTTTTCTGTGTCAAGAGAACTATATTTATTGCTCTTTTCTCTCATCATTATCTACGTACCTATGTATACTTGTGTCGTCTCAATCATGGTTATTTCCAGGGCACGGTACCGACCTGCTTACGTCTATCCACGCGTCGTGAGAAATTCGGTCCGCCAAGAAAATCTGGTCCGGGTCTGGTTAGGCGGTTACTGTGGTAAATGTGGTCGGAGGACTTAAATCGCCAGGCATTAGCTAAGTTATGATAATTTTTGGTCTCAGCATTTGGGTTAGGGTAAGGACAGGGGTTAGCGTTTTGCCACTCCCTGCGCGCGCACGCGTAATCTGTATGGAGGACCAGATTTCTTGGCGGACCGAATATCTTGCGACACCGTTACGCAACCTGCAGTAAAGACATGATACAACACCGGGTGGCAGAAAAGGAGCGGGTAGCAAGCAGACGGGAGAGGGGTAGCAAGGGTGCTCGCATCTTGACCCAGGCCTGGTGCAGTCTTGTTTCCTACATTGTCAGCATTTTAAAAATAATTATTTTGTAAGTAGAGGGCTAATTAGGCTAATTTAGAGAGCGAAAAAGACCATCGGATCGATGATTCTGTTTATCTGATAGCATATGAAAAGACAGCCAATCCGGAACTCGCTACTGGAGTCATGCATAATGCATAATACGCCCCCCACCCCCGCCCACCCCCCGCCATCTTCTAACTAACCCGTCGCGCTTCTCAAAGACAGGCCGGATCTCCCCTGCAAATCCTTGACGGAAGACTTGGCCGCAGTCCAAAGCTCAGGTGATCGCGTGTGTGCACTCTAGCTTATCGCTTTGCCTTTGACATGCAATACAGAACTTTTTTTCCCCTCTTCCAGGTATGCATGTATGCATATTACTTCGCGCGTCACAGAAAACATCTGTGTTCTTTGCGTACCTGCGAAAGTTATAAATGCAGTGTGCGTACTTGCAAGCCTGTGTGTGTTTCCGTGGGTGGGTGTGTGGAGTGGGAAGGGTAGGTGGATGCGTGCGTGCGTGCGTGCGTGCGTGCGTGCGTGCGTGCGTGCGTGCTTGTGTAGAATGTATGTCTGTAGAAGTCCTCTTTCTCCCCGCACGCACGCACGCACGAGCCACACACACAGCAACAAATAGAGAAAGCAAAAAATTTCAATGCCTCGTTGAAAGGTTCTGCTACTTCTCTGAACATTTTTCTGATGCCAGATGAGCGAGATGGCTGATTCAGTGAAAACATCAAGGTCTGGCCAGCACGTATTTCAGGTACACTTGTTATATTTACAAAACATACACCGGTACGGCTTACCGCTAAATACCAGACACAATTACTGAGAATTTCTTAACTGGTTGAAATTGATGCGTGAATGTGTGTGTGTGTGTGAGAGAGAGAGAGAGGAGTAGGGTGTTTCGAAACATTCCTATCAACCAGTGATCAGCGTTCGGAATTAACCAGGTGTTTATACATGGGTTACAACCACCTGATTTCAGGGACCGGTCAAACGTGGCTTTGAAGAACTGGAAGGACAAAGCGACGAGGAATTCTGGGAAACGTGGGTCCAAGTCATGTATCCAAAGCTGCTACAGCAAACGTATTTCATACCTGAAGTGCACGTGAACAAAACGAAACACGAACCCTTTACGGATGATGGGAAGACTGTTGAGGTGGCCGGCGAGAAAGTTTTGGCGAAATATCAGGCTCCGTCCAGCGACATGAGGTGTGACAAAGCCATCGAGCGGGTCCTGCACTGTCTCAAAGCACTGTCAGAAGGACGGTCGGAGGTCATGTTTGTTTTCCACGACTACGAATTTCAAAACTACTTAAGGAGTAACAGCTTCAAGGAGGTGTGCGAACGATTGCCTCGGCCTGGATCCGCTGACTGGGGGGATTTTGACTTCCTCATCCTGCACCGCCACTACGGAATTCTAGCCGGAGAGGTCAAGGCCATTGCCGGCGGAGACCACAACGAGCATCACGTCATCACCAAAGTGCAGGAGGCCATCAAGCAGCTCAAGAAAGCTAAAAAAGTCATTGAAGAAAAAATCGTGTCAGACCAGTCGCCTGCCCCTCGCGTGAAAACAACTGTCATTATGCCCAACATTTACAGGGAGACACTACGCAGAATTCTCAGCCAGGAAAGCCAACTGAATGAGGTAAGACCGTTGTGCTCACGCCGCGCGCTGTATGCTGGTGTTAGGGCCTCGCGAAGTTCCGAGACTCGACTCGATCTCGAATAACACGGAAATGCTATTCGATTCGAAACTGAAACCCCCGAATTAAAATTTGTATGCTTTACCTATCAGCTTAAATATCTAGCGAAACAGTGCAGAGTGTGTAATGTTTTACCGAATGTTTGAACAATTTTCTCTATTACCACCCGTCCTAGTCACTGTATCCAAGAAGAGTATGGTGCTTATTTTGTCTTATATAAGTTAATATATACTTCTAACGACAACTCGCAGTAGACATGTCACTTGACGTGCAAAACATGCGTGCACGTGCGTACGTGTTTCAGGAATTAAAAGACTGCTTAGGCGCCGGTGACGCTGACCCTGTAGACCTGTGCCTGTGTGCTGATGACCTGTCCAGCCAACAAACACCCTGGATCGTCAACGACGAAGAGCTGAGAAATTTCCAGGGCTGGTGGCAGAACCGAATGATCAGGGGAGGGAAAGCAATGACAGACGATTCATACCTAACCCTCGTGGCAAGGTTTCTCAAATTTACTGTGTGATGAAGCGGGTTCGCTTCGCAACTTTCCCCTCTCTCTCCCCTTCAAAACAAAGGCAGGGTTTTCTTCCACGCCCTCTGCGTACTTTATTTTGGGCCGCCAGTGTTGGTGCCGCCCTACATGCTCCGCCACCCCACGGCTTACTGGCACTTCACTACCACACTACATCTTCTCTCTCTCGTCCTCCTCCTGCTTCACCCTACTTCGGGACTCTGCTTTGTCCGGCCCGCACCTTCTTTTACAGGGTGGACGCGAGCCACATCGGAGGCATTGCCAGCTACGGCAGAAGCTGGCGTGTGGAAACCTCATTTTGTGTTTCTTACATGTACAACATTTAGAATAAAAAGTGAACGAATATACCTACAAGGACATGAAAATATACAGTGACTAGAGTGCGCTTTGCTCTTCCTGTTAGTGTTAAGGAAAGTTAAGTAGAGTGAGAAGGAAATAAAGATAATTACGTTAAAAGGTAGTTTGACTAGCTAATGTGAATAGATAAAGGTACGAATTCTGCCTACAATAAATTTACTCTATCAAGACGCTTGATGAGTTTAGTATCTACCGAAAGAGTATATCGAGTAGAATCCGAAGATGTTAGTTGTTAGTATCTGCAGCTATCCTAGGAGGATATAGAAACGTTTAAAGAGAGTGAGCCTAGCACAGCACGTTGTAAGATGACACAGTGCGCCACAGCCACATGTCGCTGGCAGTACTCGACCCATACCGCCCCCGGCGCACGCTGTGGCTGTGAGCGTGATGGCCAAAACCGTCTCCGTGATGGCTGCCCCCATCTCAACTGTAACTTTTTTCTGAGAAGAACAGATATCATCTGAAGTATGTCCTCCTGTACCTGAAGGGAAACGGGTGGGAGGATTTATGACCCATACAAGTTCTTGGAATCCAGTCTCTTTTAAGTTTTAAAATATTTTTATTTCGTGATAATGTCTTTTGCGTAGCGTGCAGTTTGGAAGAAGGTGAATTCGTGTTGCAGATTTTGTGGCCCAGCATCCACAGTGGCCATTGCTTGCACGGGCAAGTTGCGTATCTCAGTAAAGACCCTTGGACACGCCGTGACAGCTACAGGGATGCTGCACGAGCGCTTGGCTCTGTATCCTGAACAGCTGAGGATCTATAAGGACTCCTCGCCTCGTGTTTTCTTGACCGGACCCCCGGGGACCGGAAAGACGGTGCTGCTGCAGTTGACGGGCAGACGATGGTTGGCGCAGGGCAAGGCTATCCACGTGGTCAGCACGTGGAACAACAGCCGGCTGATCTGCAAGAAACTGGGTCATCTGCTGAAAGAAAAAGATAGCGATGTTGTTCACCACCACTACTACAAGTTCAGTTCTGACGTAGACAATTTAGAAGCCGTAGACAAAGCAGTCTCCGAACTGAGCCAGATTGCCTCTGAAAGTCCAGAGGGTGACCTCTTTGTCATTGCCGATGAACCAGGCCCTACTGGGTACGTATCATGGCCAGACTGGAGACATCAGACATGTCACTGAACTACAAAAAAGCAACCGTTTGTGTGTAGAGATAACGAGATATATCTCTGAGTTATAATGCACCGGTTTCCTATCACGTTTGGTGGTAATATTTCTGAACAGCAATGACAGGTGAACGACATTTCTGACACCGGATAGTACTGATATGAAATATTATTTGTTTATTTTAGCTTGTTAGTTGACGGGCAGCGTGGAATGAAAGTATTATTATAGTTTTGCATAGACTAGATTTTTTTTGCTCTAAACCAGTGGTTTTCTCTAAACTCATACTTTCTTTTGCGTCAGCCACATGTTTGGAGAGTTCTGCCAGCGACTTCACGAGAACGTGAAAAATCTGCATCTGTGGGCTGCCAACTGTCTCGAAAACGTAGCCCCGCGCAACTGGAACATCGAGGTCTTAAAAACACTGTTGCGCTCCCCGCCAGCAGTGAAGAGGGAAGTAGAGATGGCAGAAGAGTTTCAGGAGGGCGAAGTTCAAAAGTACGATGACCAGCACTCGTTTCCACATCCTACTGATGGCGTTGAGGTCAAGACGTTTCGTCACAGCGACGACCACGAAGAGGAGGACATGCATGACTGCGTTAAGTGCGGAAAAACAGTTGCGGAATTTCTGACCACAGACCTCCGCGTGGGCCAGAACGGTAAGGTCGAAAACTGACTCGCATAAACACGGGAGTGTATAGGTGGTTTCCAAGTTGGCACATCTTTCTGTCCAGTGCGTGGGGACTCTTGACAACATGAGTTATTTAGGCTGGCAGGAAAAACAAGAAAAGAAAAATAAAGTTACGATATTTTGGCTGCTCGGATTTTGTTTTCATGTAAGTACAGCCTGTTGGTACCCGCGTGGTTTGATTCTGACAGATTCTGGTCGGTCTAACTCTTGTGAGATCTCAAGGTGGTTGCCTTATAATGGCTTTGGGACTCACAATAAGGCTAAGACGGCAGTGTACTGTTCCAGATCGGACAGAGCACAATACTAGATCATAAAGCATTGTAAAGCTCTGGCACATAAGGATTTTTAGGATAAACACGGCTTTTAACGTCGCTAAACATCAACCGTTCTTACTGAAGGTTGGTAGCTGGGGCGGACCATAGAGCTCGGAGCTTTTAAGTTCGTCATTCTGTAGCAGTTTGCTTCACCACGTCCTTGTCTGTCAACAGATGCGGGGCCTAGAGCACAAAGCAAGTCCACAAAGGCGAAAATCCAAGAGGTTTCTCTTCAGTACAAAGACGTAGTGGTGCTGTACGGCGACCAGCCGCCACAGGGTTTGATGACGGCTTTAAATAACCGGGGAATCCCAGCGAAGCTTGCAATTCTTGAAAACGACAGGCACCAGTCGGAAACCCCGGCGAACGGTCCAGCTCCTGAAAACGACGAGGACAGGTTAGTCAGCCGACGGGAGGACGTGGTGTGGGTGGTGGACGGCGACAGGACCTACGGCCTGGAGTGGCGGGTGGTCCTGTGCGTGGGTGGACACGAGGCGCGCGACGCGGATCAACGGCCGGTGGGACTGAGCCTCTACGACCGGCTCCACCGAGCTTCGCGGACCACGTCGCAGCTTGTGTTCCTGATCCCTTGATGGGGATGAAGGCATGAGGCGCGCCAGCAAGGACGGACCCTCGCGCTGTTCGTCTCACTCGATGACTGTTTCGTTGCTGGGTATGAAAATACTGGGAGCTTGGCAGTCCTTGAACCCAGCACAGCACATCGAGCGAAGCGGAAGCTTTTTCCCTCGTTGCTGCCGTGTGGCATTCATAAAACACAGAGCGAGGCAATTATCGTTTTGTTCATCCTCCTGGCCGTCTTTGTACCACCTGCTTATTCTCAAATATTTACCGTTGTTATCATTAGTTTTTGTTGAAAAAAAGGTATCGAGCACCACATCTCTGTCCTATTCCACGCGAGGTAAACTCGCACCACTGCAGTTCTACATCGAGCGGCCGTTCAGCGTAGGAGAGGGTGTATCACTGTCGTGGGATCCCCTTTCACCCACGCACGACTTTTTCAGGAGCGTGATTCTGTGGTTTGGTTTTAACTTCCCTCACTTTTAACAGATTCTGTGAGTGTCCGGGGATTTTCATCTGGCCCCTTTCAGGAAACTGCGCCAGAGTCGTCTGATCCTTGATGTCGAAATCAAAATCAAAACCATTATTTGGTGTTGGTCTTAAGCTTCGGCCATCCTTCCATCTCGTCACGATTGGCTTTTCCAAAAAGTAAACAAATAGAATATTGTCTGCAAATATTTTTATACAGTGTGACAAATACTTCTTTCCAAAAATACTAAATCTATTACATAAAGTATAAGAAATCGTCTAAGCTCGTATACTGTATATTAAAATTAATGTACACTAACGAGACAGATTGGGTGGGGATAGAATAGAAAACAGAGTAAGAGAGGGAAAGATTTGTGCAGATGGACATACCTTGTCTTTCACCTTTCAGGTAATGTCAGCACTTTTATTTCAAATGAACCTTGCTTTTTAAATTATACGAGATTATTGAAACCCACTATAAAGATAGGTGTGTTTCTTAATATTGTACTGTGTGCTATAAGTGACATATACCAGGACAGCAAAATCAATGTTCTCAGATTTTCTTAGATACATATCATAGCAGCAATTAAATTGCTTCATTTTTGGAGCTGGGTGAAAATAAATAAAATTTCGTGAACTTAACCACAGAAGAGCTCGTGTAAGCGCCTGTTTATTTTAAGGAACTAGGACCGACCGCTTGCTGCGATAACACTTTTTCTGTCAGCATGATCAACGTACAACGCGTCAATCATCACTTCAGTCGAGACTTCTAATATTTTAGACGACCAGTCGACCTGTCGATGCACGAGGATTAATTTGCTCAAACTTCTCAGTATCAACTGTCTGTGCGCTATCCAAAACAACAACAACAACAACAAAACGCGGAACGTGGATTTTGACAACCGTAGATGTCTTCCTCTTTGCAATGTCCACAGTTGTCTATACAGCGGCACGAGGTCGCTCCAAACGGAGCTGTCAGGATACGCCAATACACAGTAGGCGACGCCTTCTGACGTAAAGTTTACACAGACTTCTTTGTTCCCAGAATAGGCTGATATGACATGTTCTGAATCTATACGTGTTTTTTTTAATCACACATGTACTCCCTTTTGTATTGGAGAGGTGGGGTGGGGACCACCGGGGAGTGGGGAAGGGGGGGGGCTGTTTTGGCGAAGTTTCTACTTTTCATATTATTCCAAACATTACTTAGAAGAAATACGTCGACATTGGATTCAATTAAGAAAATGACAAAATCCGTCAATGAATTGAAGACTTTTTTCAATGATACAATTCATCTTCAAATTTTGAAGTTCTCAAACTTATTCACATTATAAGGAATATTGCATCTTGCATTCGTGTATTATTATTTTTGCTGTATCCGTTTATGTGGGAGTGTGTGTTCGGCATGCCTTCTCCAATTCAAAAAATGTCAAACGCTGTATGCATTTGAAGATTGTCCATGCATCATACTAGAAGGCACAAATTCCGCATAATAGAGAGATTTGCGTGGTCTTTTGTCATTATATTTCGTTCCATCGCAGATCGATCTTCAAGCGAGACAAAACTGAACGTTACCGTCTTTTCTACCACAGTGGCCTCCCTTGAAAAGCAGACTCACTGCGGGGCACAATAATTAAATAACAATCATATATTATTACAGTAGTATTAAGTTGTGATTACTATTTATTTATTTTTCCACTCAGGAATCCCCTCTGTAGCGTATTTAGAGTCGTCACATCTTTCGCTGTTTGAAAGTTTGACCGGTAATACGAAGCATGGATCACAAGAAGAGCTGTGAGGCCGTCCACGCTGATGCTCACTGCTTAAAAGGTGCGACTCCTGCACCAAACGCTGCTACCCCGGGTGCTGGTGGGTAGGCGTGGTCTGAATAAGGAGGAGGGGCATTTGGCTGGACAGCTGGCTGGACGCCGTATGCTGGCCCATAGTAGGCCCCCGGCTGTCCGCTAGCTTGCCATGCTGTCATGGTCTGCGAACTTTGACCTACAGACATGGGAAGAAATGGCCTTTTACTTCATTCCAGGCGTGGATCAATAAAATTATAAATATATATAAGCTTGGACTAACCGTTCTTTTACTGTGATCAATAAATAATTAAATAAGACGAAAGTAGACTTCTTAATGCCAGTTCCAACATTCACTTGGAACATTTCCATGATGACAGGACAGGTGTCAACAACATTCAGAAAACGCACGTTAGTGTGTGTAAAGCAGCAATGGGCAACCTTTGTGGTAGAGGAGAAGTTACAGAAAGACAGCATATGCGATCACATCAAATATGACAGAAAGAGGGATTATATTACTGTTGGTTAACACGACGTATTTAAGGCAGTCGAATATTTGCACTAATATGGATCTCGTTGGAGAGAGAGAGAGAGTTGGTAAGTGTGGATAATATGGTATTTTGTGGAGTAACTGAAATAAAGGTATGAAGGGGCATTAAGAACTAATTTATAAATCAACATTTTAACTGTTACACCTATTGTGGTCAATAACCTACAGAGAGGAGAGGTGCAATGCAATGGATATTTCACAAAAGTCAGAAAGGAAGAAATAAGAGGGACAAACACTATAATTTTTATAACATCATTTTGATGACCCTTCTATCTCTCTCTCTCTCTTTGTCTCTCTCTCTGTCTCTCTGTCTCTCTCTCTCTCTCTCAGGGAATATCAGAGACGAGGAGAGTGAAAAGGCGATGAGGGACTGACGATTTGAAAATAACAGTAGCCACATGTTTTGGCCCCTGATGTTCTTCTGTCTGTCTGTCTGTCTTTCTTTCTGTCTCTTTCTTTGGAAAAATCTGTCTGCACATTTATATGTGAAGCGTCCCAAAGTGAAGAAAAGAGCAACGCATAAATTTCAAACCGTCCATGTCATGTTTACCTGACTGTACCACCGCGATGCTGGTGTTTTGGAGACCGGGATTAAGGGCTCCCACTACCCGCCCCGAGTAGCCCTGGTGCTTCATGCAGCAACAGATGAAAGCGACGATGAAGCACATAACGATGATGACGACTACGGTGATGACGGCGATAAGCCATGGACTGTTATCACACACAAAGAAAATAAATGATTGAAAGGAGCGAACAGAAACCATTTATAACGTATTAAAAGCGTGCACGGGCTATTCTCAGTGCAGCACACTTGTAATCAAATAAAAGTAAGTGAGGGAAATTCTGCTACATAGCAAATTTAGTTCCTTTCCAAAAATAGTTTTCCTGTTGTTGTTTATGATGTTGTCGTTGAATGTGCATAGGGCTTTTCTTTCTTGTAAAAAGATTGGAAATCTTCTGTCGGAAACAGTACTAGGACCGGTTGGTCCGTTGTCAGTTTAGTAATGTGAATGGATGTGAAGCCTGTGTTGCGACAGCAGTCCCACTATGGCAGAACGTTCACTTTTCTCAGACACTGTCCTGATATGCACCTATATTTTGAGACTTGGCGTTACACAACAAAACCCGAAAACCTTCTGCTGTGTTTGTGTCAGGACTAGGGTTGTTCTTTTTTTTCAAGTGAGTTGTATAGAAACTTTCAGACCTTTGTTGACCGGTCAGATATACACATGCCCTAAATCAGTAAAGAAGGACGTGCATTCGTCAAGTCGAGATGTCTTCACTCGCGTACATTTTCTTCTCGCTAAACGCATAACGTAGAAAAACGTTCTCAACTAGCCTTATATATATATATACACACACATTCTGGGTTAACTAGCCATTCATATTTATACTTCAGGTCATGAAAAAGGTCGTACGTACGGCTCGTTTGCCCAGTGTATTTTGCATGCACCTTTACGTATGGGTTCTTTCGGAGAATTATGCATGCATGTGACCCTTGAACTTTTGGAGGTGAGCGAAGTTCCGGCCTTGCCACCCGACTCTCTTTTGTATGTAACGTACCTGCACTATGTCAGCCCTTACTAAGAAGAAATCTCGTCGAATCTGTTGCACACCCCAGTGTGCTGTAATAAATTAGGAATGCCCAACTTTGTCCTTCCATGGATTTCACAGAAATGAAAAAAATCAAGAAGCTGTGGCTCGTGAAAATTCGCAGTGACGAAGCATCCCTTTATTTAGATGAGTAACGCTGTCAACACTGACTTCGGGAGCTTTCTGTGCTACAAGATCCAGATGCAGTCATTTAACTGGTACACACTGCAGATTTTGGGAGCAATTTTGCAACGCTGATGCTTCGGTCATAGCGAAGTGCCTGGAGCGGAAGTTCTGACACCTCCAGATTTGCCGCGCATGTGTTTCGCCATCTAATTACGAAAGACCCCATGGGCAGGCAATAAGTACGTCTTTGCAACCCGACACTAGAACTTATTCTACAATACATAAAAAACTTAAAGAGAGGAAGATTTAATTTATATAAGAAATTAATATTTAGTGGCAAAACAAAGAAACATTGTGGTGAGCTAAGGGATGGAGAGAGTGCTGGGGTAACCTAACCTCTGATCTAAAGGAGGGGGAGGGATGCAAACCTTCGTGGCACGCGCACTGGCCTCGCTCACTGCCTAATCAGGGTCGCCGGTTGTCCGGCGCACACAGCCACACGCACAATCGTCCGTCACCTAGCTGCGGGGCACTGACCGCGCGTCGGGTCACTCACGCAAGACCCGCACCCTCGGCCAGCCACACTTTCGCTAGTGGGAACACGTCACACCAGGTCAACACAAATACTAAACAATCAGCTACCGCTTGTCTAATGGCTCAGCCCCCACCCACTAGCCTTTCCCCGACTACTACACAACGAAAGACAACACCTGGCGTGAACAATAACAAGATGAATTTAACGCGATGCAAGTAAGTGTGCTCCACAAGCATGTGTAAGTGAAATTACTGGGACGATCCCCTTATGCGATACAAACAACGTGTCTGATCACCAATCAAATACAAGCACAACCGTAAATCTATGGCTCGCCTACGTTACGCTCACAAATACTAATTCTAGCGTTTTACCGGCCTACAACTGACTACTTGCTTATGGTACTGTTCTCTGCTAACTTGCGCAACACATGCATTAAGTCATACGCAACAGATACCAACGTTACACGTAGCTATGCCTACACTACGAGGCAGCTGCAGGTTACGGTATACTATTCCTAACGGGTCTACAGCACAACCAGCTATCAGGTACTTAACTGGATAACGCTGCGCTGTCCGTTGGAATGTGGAGACAGAAATTCCAAGGCCGAAGACGCACACAGGACTTGGCGTTACACGGATTCTGCTCTCCCGTCGAGCTCCTCTACTGCTCACACAGAACAGGGTCCACTCCTCGACCAGTCGGAACTTACAGCCAGAGACTTGGCGCACAAAGAGACAAGCCACCACGACGCTGCACTAGCCGAGTTCCAGAGAAAGACAACAAGGGTCGCGAAACCCCTACGTTATATTGGTCTAGAGGACCACCCAGCAGCAGATGCTTCGTCAGCAGGCGGTTAGGAAATCTGGTTAACCCAGGGTATGAGCCACATCTCCGGACCATAAACCTGTCCAGGCAACATCGCCCCTCTCCTCGCAGGCGTGATCGGCTGTCAGGCTGCGCTGGTACAAAGTCATACATCTGCCAGCCCCACCCATTGACAAGGAAGTGTTAGCGAAACCTCCTGACAGGACGCAGGCAGCTCCGGTGCCAGCCCCATAAATCGACTGCGACAGCCCTTGCTACCCATGGAGAGACGACCAGGAACTGTTAGTGAAACCTCTGTAACCGGTCTCTGACCACCCCCCTCCGCCCACAATTATGCAAACTGAGTGGCCTCTGCCTCACTAGTTACTATCTAGAATTAAGAAAACTATGCTATCATGGCTCTTGCCAAAATTCCCATGACAAACATAATCTTAAGGGAAAAAGGTACTGCATTGTTTCATTTTCAAAAAACGTTCTGTAATTTTAAAACGTTACACTATGTCCATTCTAAGACCTTTTTTCTGCAGGGCTTTGCTACCTGAACTCCTTTCCTCAAATATACTTGTCGAAGTTTGAAGTGACAAGCGCGTAACGCTTCACTCTGGCTGCTTCAGACAGGTGTCATGACTTCCAAGAACAGTTGAATTATGTGCCAAAAGGGCTCTGATAACACTTTCTGACGTCCGCTTCTGAGGCGGGAGTATAACAATACGCGTGTCTGGTGCGTATACAACACGTATATTTTGTATGATTTGGAAGACAGATTAATCGTGGTAACGATGAAATTACTCGCTACTAGTCATGGGGCGAAAGACAAGGCTTGGCTGCATAATGGGACCGACCTATGGCGATTAGCCATGTGTTGCAGGGAAGCCCGAAAGACTATATGGTAAATGAGGCTGGACTGGTAGTCGAGGCCTGTTAATTGTTGGAAGGTAATTGGCGGCTTGCAATTAACCGCTGCCAAGATGGCGGAATGATCGGGAAACCCAGGGGTGTTGACCAATTTAGTCAAAGGTCGACCTCGAGCGTTGATGATAATGGCGCAATTACCCCGCTCGAGTAGGACCGAAACAACAACATAAATCTGGCT
>SMGT01010948.1:436040-456013 GCA_004794575.1 Lanistes nyassanus | reverse complement strand
CGCGGCTACATCAAAGCTCTTGATGCTCGACACTACGCGTCGCTAGTTTTCTCCAGCTACGTAATCTTCCCTGAACAACTAACGCACACCTGGTGAGCCTGACATCTTCACGAATCCCACCCTAGCAGCCCCAGGGTATGTAACACCTTGCCCCTGGTTTCCAGGGCCAGTAACCCCGATCATAAGTATAACAGGGAACTAATCCTGGGCTGGTGATGACGTGAGCGGCTAGATGGCGGCTTGAACAAGGGGATAATAGACCCTAATTAGGGCCTGAGAGTCGAGGATGGTTCACACCTGGAATCTATGGTGCAATCTCCTTGACCCACCAGACCCCAACACGTGACAGTGTGTGTGTGTGTGTGTGTTTCGTTGTTTTCACTGAGTATGTGCCTCGTCCGCGCGAAGTGTGCATGAAATGTGTTCTCGCGCGTTACAAATCCACATTTTTTATTATTATTATTACTATTATCATCATCGAAGTTACCTGTAAGTTTCACAAGTCCCTGCGTTGTAATGTTGTCTAAAAAATCCATCGTATTAATCTGGCAGTTCATGACTCATGTCGATCAGCAAGTGTACTACAGTACCCCGTGCAATAGTATAAATCTTAACCAGCGTTTCTCAGGACTACCTACGCATGAATTCGTCCCGAAACTTAATAGCATGACGTTTCTGAAGTTTCGAACGTAGCTTGCATTCCTTTCCCAAAATATCTGTCATCTTCATAAAATTTCTGCGTCGGTTCTGGAAGCTACAGCCACGCTGCAGAATTTTCTTCAGTATTATATGTGTTGCTGGAATTTACAAGTGTTTTTCAGATCTGCCCTAAACTTCCATCAAATTTTCGAAATTTCCCCACAGTTCATGAAATTTCATTTTTGCGGGTTCGGTTTCTAGATCGCTTAATTTCCCTTGGCAAAGCTAGCGCATGGATATATATAGGTACAATAGGTTTTCTAATAATGCGATGAAGACTTCTGAAGGACTATAACTTTTCGTTTCTCAAGTCCTCTCAAAAATTAAAAACAGCACAAAAACTATAACCCCTAGCGAAAAGAGAAATCGTGCTGTTAAAACCTTTTATTCACAGGGGAGGGGTTCTTTTTTGGCCTTGATGAATAAAACACGGTAATATATAGTACCTGCTGTTGCTTTCGCATTCGGGCAATACAATTAGTGCATTAATTACAAGTGGTCCCTTGTTTTTGACCGTATAAGTATTATGCAGTATGCCGCAAATCGCGCTAGGTATAGTTTAAACACTTACGTTAGCCTTTGAGCACAGCAAGTATCCCCGCAGCAACCATACTCGCAGTACTTGTAACCGTGGAATGTGGTAAAACACAAGTCAGCTGTCCCGACTCCTGCAAAAGACAGCGATATCAACACAAACCTGTTTCTTACTCGATCCACATGAAGAGCAGTTTTCGGGGAGGGAAATCTTGAACAAATTTAGAACCTCCTCGTTTCCCCCCCTCCCATATCCTAGGTCCCTGTGATTTCTGCGACTGGTTTTCAACAAATGCTATTACTATCTCAGTACTCACTGTAGCTATTGTAGTCGCCGCTGCAAGTTAACTGGTTGATCGAGAAAAAAAAACCCTTGCGCTTATTCCGCAGTGCAGTTACTGCACATATGTACATCTATACAAAGAGAAGAGTACGCTTATGGACAAAAAAGCACATTCACGTTTACAATCTTATTTCTTCAGAATAGGAAAAGTCTGGGATTGCTGTCTGTAACACGTCTTGGGTCAAAGCCATTTCCAGCGTGGCCATAGTGTCATACAGCTTGTCAATGCCTTTTTGCTGAAGTTTCTGATGATGTCCATTGGCTGCATTGGGTCACGTGACTTTAGGAGATTTCTTCCCCTTTCTGCTCCTCTTCGATTTCTCATTTCTGTCTTTTAGCCAAAGGCTCCGCTGAAAGTTCTTCATGAGAGAGCAGGTAACCCAGGCCCCTGTCTGTCGCGTTATATATGGTCACAGTGTCACAGAACATGACATCAGACAGGGAGTCTAACCACGTGCGAGTTCGATCTGGAGTCTGAAAACTGTGTTTGAAGTATCCCTCCCTTCCTGAAAGTTTGATTCCTGACGTAATCAGCTGGCAGTTACTAGCCATAAAGAGTGACGGGCGCTCAGCGAACAATAGGGATCGTCACGCATTGACTGGTCCGTTACATCTGCTCTTACTGATTAACCTTAGGTGGTAATCACAGCGAAAAAATATGTTTGGTGGCACTTGCATGACTACCGAGGTTGCACTTATCCGGTATAGATATTTCGAAAGTTGCACTTATCTATACCCTGAAAATAAAGGTTGCACTTAACCGAACGTTACACTTATCCGAGTTGCACTTCTGCAGAGGCAACTGTGCAAATGCAGATGTTTTTTCACAGTAAAACTAAAGATGAGAAGCACTTCGTTAGTGAATACCCTCTATACGGAAATCTTAGGAAAAAAGTACTTGCTATGTATAGAGTTTATGTTATATATGTAAATAGTCTTAGACGACTAGGAACTTTACAAAATTATGCTCTTAACATTACAGCTGGGTTTATTGATATTTTTTATGACTATTAAGCTGTACAGTGATGTGTTGATGTTACCGAAATTTATGTTGATGAGCAAAATGTTAAAAATTCCTCTGTGTTGTAAACAGTCCAAGAGAAAGAAGGCCAAGGGAATAAGCATTGTGTTTGTGGGGATTATTGTTTTTTTTTGTCTATTTCTAATACCACAACTACTCCTGTTCTCTTAGTGGATATCTTTTATACCTCAAAAATGTAGGCTTTAGGGATGCTCTGACCAAATTTAGGCTAGGAAATATACCAGTCTGAATTGTCATAAAATGTTTATATGTACATCATACTATGGAATGTCCGTATTGTCATTCTGATGAAACTGAACTGCATTTTTTTGTGTTTGTTTGTCCGCGTTATGACGACTTGTACGAACCAGTACATCCCGAAGAAGTGTGTGCATGTGCGTCTGTGTGTGCGTGCGTTCGTGTGTGCGTGTGAACCTGAGTATTCTTATGTTTCTTGATAGGCATGTATCGCTTTAATTGATTACTGTGTATGGTATTGTCACCCCCTTGATATGGGCCGAAGGCCTAACCAGTAAAATCAATCGTTCGTTCGTGCGTTCGTGCGTTCGTTCGTTCTTTCTTTCGTTCGTTCGTTCGTTCTATCGTTCGTTCGTTGTAACAGTACATCGCAGGGTTACTGTCCGTGTTCCCGCTACTGATCCTGTCCCTACTACCACCACACCGCTAATGGTTGTTTACGTTCTTGTTGCACCACCACCACCACCACCACCACCGTCATAGCTGACCTGTTTACTGGTGTACAACTTCGTTTTCTGTCTCCTCCCGCCCCCAGCCCTCTAATTCTCCCTCCCTGCTTGAGCCCTGCTGCTAAAGCATGAAGACAGTGGCGCTACAGGAGAATATAAAAATAAAGAACATCCAGATTCAATCTGTTTCCCATCCCACTTCAACAGACCGCCTCAGTGGTCTAGTGGCTAAGGCTTTCTCTTCCAAGGAGAGAGCTCGGTGGTTCGGGCCATACCAAAGATTTAAAAATTGGCAATCTACTAGCTGTCCCTTCAGACACCTGACACTGTAGGGAACAGAACTAGGACTGGTTGGCCCGGTGTCAGTATAAAGTGTGATTGGGTGGGACTGAAGCCCAGTGCAAATGGCTGGAACTTTTCTTATTGGTGCTTTCATTTGACTCAGCCGAGCCATACACCTATATCGAGGCGTTTGAAACAGGAATTAGAAAGGCACGAAACACCTCGTGAAAAATGGAGGTGCGTGCGTGAGGGTAATCCCGAGTCGATCATACAATATGCTATAGCACTTTGAACACTAATTATCTAGATAACGTGAGGGTGTTTATTCACATAAAATGCGGATGTTTACACTCCCACCCATATAACCTGTACAACTATATTGTGCAGGGAACTATATTTTCGCCGCTGGAGACAACGTGCTTTACGCGGTTAGTCGGCAAAATGCTGTTAGATTTCAGTTGTAAACATAACTAACACGAGTTGCTGAAGAATGCTATAACCATTTGATAGGACGAAATATAAAGACTATTTATTATCTACTTGCACGTACAGACAACAAAAATCTACCTCTCCTGCGAAATATTTTGCGGGAAAGAGCACGTACTTTGCGTATGCAGGCAAGTTGAGGCAATCCATGTCAGTTTGTATACGATCTCATTGTCTGTGGACTTTGAGAAAGTTACCTGAGAGCCCTGTTGTCAACTCTTTTTCATTCGACACGATAAAGATTTCTTATTATTTCTTATATAACAGGATATATGAAAAAGGGAAAAACTTCTCATTTCATTTTTACTTGTAGAGTAGTTTGGAATGTTTTTGGAAGTGAACAAGTTACAATTTAACAAAAAGAATAATAAGTCTCATTTACCAGGACACAAAGTGAGGTGTCTATAATTTGTTTCTGTCTCTTAATAGTCTAAGGTTTCGTCGAACTCAAACAGCAATCTCCAGATAAACATGTAAGCAATGGGCGTGCACCCCGCAACGCGCATGCACTCACAAGCAAACGCAGGCACGCAAAGATTGATGTTGGGAAGAAAGTTCGCTTACAATGGTAGGAAAGCCGACAAAATACTGAAAACACTTCTAACGCCATTCAGGATGAAAATCCCGGACTTTAATGTGACCACTAACGTAAAATTGAAAAAAAAAACCACACACACACACACTCACCAATAATGAAGAATGCAGACAGAATCGCCAGCACAGTCCCAAAGCCAGTCATTGTATCGGCAACGCTTAGAGCAACTAGAGACAGGTCTATCTAGTCAACACTCGATCGGCCTGGTCGATCACAAATTGTAAGCTCTTCAGATTTTAACAGACGATCAGTATCCGTTTCCAGGCAGCAACTCAACGGCAACGGCAGCGCCACCTATCAGTATAGTACGCATGCTTTGTTATTAATTGTTTCAGAATCCGTCTTGATGGTTCAGATAACGCGCCTGGCTTGTGGGTGGGGTTGGTGGCAGTAGAGTTTTTCCTCATGTGCTCATATACAAGCGTTAAGTAGCTTCCTAGTAAGAGATCACAGGTTTGGATTTGTAATGCAAAAAGAAAAAATAAATAGTGTACGTTAGACCATGTGGGTGAAGTAAACAAATTTCCCGAACACTGATAACAGGTCAGTTTCACTTTTCGGCCTCACCTAAATGTTTTGGGGTCACAGAAGGACAAGGGAAGTAAGGGGGAGGTGGAGAGGAGAGAGAAAGAAAAGGAACACACACTGTATAAAGCTGAGAATTTTATCCTTTCTCATGCAAGCACAAACCACACGCATCCGCTCGGGCACATATATTTTATACAATAAGGATTTCGTCATGCGCGTGAGAAAGAGAGAGAGAGAGGCGCGCGGCACACACACACACACACATTGAGAGAGAGCTCGAGAACGAGTTAGCGATATCGCACCTAGATTTCTGCGTAATTTCGGGGTCAGAAAACCCAACATAACAAGAGATTGTGGCGTGACTGCTTTGCTATCAGTTCTATTTTAAACGCGAAGTTGTTTAGCACTTCAACGCCTCAGTAAAGGATTTCGTGGCCAGCCACACGTTTCTGCTGTCGAGTCATAAACCGTCGATGAGGGAAGTAAAGTTTGTGTACAACTGTAACAAAAAACAAAACAAAACAAACAACAACAAAAAACCCTGCATGCTTTCTCTGACCTTGTGACGACTCCGAACCCTTTTTTTGGGGAGGGGTGGGGGGCACATGTGGGATGATGAATCCCAGTGATAGAAAGCTGAAGCATGGGAATATAATCCAAATATTCTGTAGTTATCCTGCTGAATTAGGATCTACACGATTGCAGATGATTAATTTTACACGGCATGTGCTGTTTGTATTCTTGGCACTTTTGTTGTCGACTGAAAACTTCTTGCGACAAAAAGGGGGCGGATCGTGGTACACAGCTTTGGCAGCCCGTGTACTTACTTAACTAATCCCAGTGCCAAGTTACGCAGTATTGTGTTTTAGATGGTCCAAACCTATCTGCCCAAAGATGAGAAACAAGAACGTTCACCGACATTGCAAATGCACAGCGACTCAAAAGGATCCTCTTATTTCATAACCTCCGATCTCCAGTAGATTCTGGGAAGGTGCATTTGTTTGTTCACGTTCCCTTGTTTTCATTATTCCTTTATTGCGCCCCACCCCCACAAGTTTATTTTGCATATTTTGTGTTTGCTAATTTCTTGACATAACAGCCACGTAAAAACCTGTTGGTGCTAGGGAGAAAAATACTGTCTTACTTGCTTTGGTGACATTGTCATAAAATCAGTTTTAAGGCCTCTTGTTGCTATTAATGTCCAGCTGTAAAGATAACTAAGTTTCCAAAGAATGCAATAAGAATTTAATGAGATTTAAAAAAAACAAACTTGATTGTCTACTAGCATTAAATAATGCAAATGCCCTACTTCTCTAGCAAAGTATTTCAAGAGCATTTTTTGTGGAGCCAACACACCTCTGGTCTTTAAAAAGCCTCACAATTATTACTCATTTTTAAGTCAATTATGGCTGATAACATGCATGCATGCACACAAACGCTACTCATATCAAACACATCTTCAGAGTACAGATACTTCTCAAAGACTCTTGGTATCAGCTTGATTTGCTTTCATATTGAACCTCTTTTCCACTTCATTTACGCTCCCAATCAATAAAATCACCAGAACTGAAAAGGGTGACAGAAAATGACACCTCATACATTCGCATAATGAAAGTTCAATCTGTAGCATAACCTGCTACACACCTCAACCCCTTAAAAATATCTCTAATGGCTATGTCAGAGGTTTTGAAACATCTCTTCATGCGCAGCCTCTTATTCCATTCTCTGCTAAATAGTTTTCTTCCTGTATAATATTTTGTTTCGTATTGTTTTTCATGCAACCATAAGCAGCTAAATATTCCAGGAGATAACTAACAATTCCTACCACTAGAGCAGTCACCCTATCTCTCAAAAGCTGCAAACTCTGAAGGAACGTTAAATAATCTTGTTGATGAAAACTTCACCTTGACAGCTACATAACAGAAACACAGCATACCAGTGGACATAAGACATAAAGCCTGCAAAAATCCACAGTAACACATACGAAAGAATGACAAAATGCATGGAATGCTGGAGCGACTAGTGAAGTTGTCTGTTATCTGCTGAAGCACCCACTCTCTACTGACTAGTGAGGCTACCCATCGTCTCTATACACAATGTTTTCCTTCACCTCCAACCCTCCATAAATCCATCCATCCATCCTCTCGCTCTCTCTTTCTCTCACTCACACATACCCTCACATGCACATCCAACCACCCACCTTCAGACGCACACATACACATTCTCTCTCCCTCACACACACACACACATACACACACACGCATATGCATGCATAGCTCCATGGCACTGTGAGCACTCCTTAGTTTGATACACTAAAACACTATCCAAGATACACATATGCTTAATAATCAGAGTTAAAAAGTGGGGAGGGAGGGGGAAGGCGTTAGAAATTCACAAAATGTCTGCACAATCTCAGAAGTGAAAAAAAAAAAAACAATAGTAAGAATTTTTGTGCACCATGATTACAGGACACACTATCTGCTCCCAGATGTCTAAACTAATCCCAGTGCCAAGTTACAGAGTACATGTGTTGTATTTTAGATACTCCGAGCATATCTGCAGCAAAGATGAGAAACATTCCATGCACTTCTTGGAGTGAGTGTGGGTGGAAGCCATAGTGAGCCATACATAAAATTCTGTGGCAACTGTCAGTGAAGCCTCAAAGTGACCAAAACTGCTAAATGAAGCTCAGCTTTAAAAAAAATGAAAATAAATAATTGTACAAATATCTTCAAACTGAAAACAATGCTATTTACACATCCTGCCCCCCACCTGCCCCCAACCATACACATGCAAAATCAGCATGGTCTGTATTCTCCCTGATCAAACATATTGCCAAACAAAGCTCTCCGTGTCTCTGTAGTTTGTTGCATAGAAACCAAATAGTGCAACAGCAACAAAGCACTGCGTAAGGTTTTTAAAAACAATCTGTCTACACACATGCATAACAACAGTAGCGTGAGTGTAATAACTCTACCCATTTCAAAACACATCATAAATTAAAAAGTCTCTAGATTGTGCAGCTGTTGTCAATTTTTTTCTTTTTAAAACCACAAAAGCATACAAAAACCAGCATACCCATAACTAGAATGCTTAAAATTAGTGTGCTGCATGTAACCCAACCATATAACAATCCCTCAAATGTTAAGTAGAAATGTTCCTACCCAACAAATATTAATGCAGACATACATGTCTGTCTCAACAAAAAAATGAACAAATGAAAAAAAAAACCCAGTTATAGCTGACTTGTTAATGATGGCAATTCTTGAGGCAGGTATGTTTACTCAGAATCTGGCCCATTTCCCAGTAACTGTAGACATTATTTTATATTTCGGCACCTACTGACTTAGATACAGATTGATAAATTATTAATGTGCACTACATTACATTTTTGAGTTAGCTGTCAAAAGATGCATGTTATGGAATAAATTAATCTAGGCATCAAGCCGAGTGTGTACTGTGTTTATTTTATTGCACACCTCAGGGAACAGATCCTCGAGAAGCAAATAATTTAAAAAAGCAGCATCCAATGGAAGAAGTACCCTGAAAATATCTGTATGCTAAAATTTAAAAATACTTATAAGTGCTAAAGCTGCATTCACAAGAAGACTTCAAAAGCTTGCAATTGGAAATGCATGTACCTGTTTTGATTATCACAGGGAAATATATTATTCCATGGCACACAGATTTTGACACACTATAGGCATAATGACTGCAGCAAACATAAACAGCCTCAGGCTTACATATGAATGATATTTAAAAAATCTCTCCTACACTATTTCTCCTTCCCCCCCCCCTCCCCACCCAAATCCACTCCTCCCACCACAAAAGGAGTGGTTTCTCTGGGGTTTAATGCCATGCTAGCAGCTTAGGCCACAACATGGGGTCCCATTACCATAGTACATATATATATATATACTGAAATTGATAGCTGCAGTAAGATGATTAGAGCGGAGACTGCAAGGGGCAGTTTAGTGTTGCTGGGGAGGTCCAAATGGAGTCAGCACAACTTTTAAACTCCAAGATACAATCCTGGGCCACTGCTAGATTTGAACCTGCAACCTTGACACATGAATCCAATGCTCTACCAGCGATTTATCCTGGTCCAGGAAAACTTTTTTGTCTAATACGTATTCACTTGATCAGAGGAAATCCATGTGAAACTATGTGCTTTATTTTCTCCATTTCACAGGTTATACCAACAATTTTACGTGTAACCATGTTTGTAACACATAAACACTCTCACTTCAACAGATTGCCCACATTTTAAGCAGTAAAGCCCTAAAAGTGCTTCCAGTTTCACGTGAATGTACCAAAGATGTCAGAATGTTGGAGAATTAAGAATGAATAGCCGATCTTCTTCGCGCTTGATCCATCTCAGAAGTTTATTAACGGCATGAATAGCTCCAGTCTTAGTCACCAGCGGCCCAAACACAGCGTACAGCTCAAAGCCTTGGGTCACCTGTGGAAATCATAATTAGAAGAAATTAAAGACGACGGGTCACACATGAATACAAATCATACACAGAAATTGCTTTTCTTAGTCTGATTAGTACTGCTAAAGACCTGTACTAGTTATGCCCAGCCAGCGCCAACAACAACCACGATGACAATGATGATGATAACAACAACACCAACACCACCAACAACAATCCCAAACAAGGACAACAATGTGAGCCATAGAAACTTAGTGGAATTGGCAAGCTTTAAGAGCTTCAAAGATTTTCATTCAACAAATGCAATTTAAGAATCAATGGCACTAAATGAAAGCTTCTGGCAGATTAATTTTTATATATATATATTTGATAAAGTACTGTTGACCATTTGTATTTCTGGTTGGTGTCTTATGATGAGGCAGCTACTAAAGTTGTATCACAATATGCATCCAAACAGGTGCCACACCCAGGCAACACAGATGCTGGAGACAAGACCAGAACCCACAACTCATGCACTGAGTGTGTATACATCACATAGCAATGCACTAAAACCGCTAAATTTCTGCTGCCCTTACCCAGCCAAGAAGGGTCTCATACTGCCCAACATGGAAAAGGATTTTGAGCGTCCGCCCAGACGTGTGAATTCTGTGGTGAAGGTACTGGTACAGCCCAAACAGCCGTTCCTCCTCTCCTGGGAGGCAATATGGAGCCTCTAGCTCTGGGCTGGTGTACTGAGCTGTGCTACGTGCTTTGTACAGGAAGTGGCGAAGATCCACGATGCCACACTGCTGTGTGCTGTAGCTTTTCCTCCGTAGTGAATAATTGATGGCATCAAGAGCATTGTATCGTATGAGCCGCTATGAGTCAGAATGAGACGACAAAAAGACTGATGAGAGTAGCTATTACCAGAACAAACTGTCTCTAATATTCAACGATAACAATATGGGCAAAATGTCATGTAGATGCAGTATGAAAGCATGGAATCTTAACTGTCGAACAAGATAGTCATACTTGAGAGTAAAGGTCAGTCAATGAATGTAACAATTAAAGACATATATATCCAATCCTCACCACCCGCTAAAAAAAATCCTTTTGAAATAGCCATAAAGCTTAAATAAAAGTTTGCCTCACAATATGTGAAATGGATGTCTGTAAATGTTTAAAGGTATGTCAGCATAAATAAACAGGGTCTTACTGCTTTGATCTTGTCTTTGCACTCAGACAGTGTAAAGAAAGAGTCGCGGTCCACTGACAGGAGAAGCAAGCAGACTTGGCAGTCGCTATCCAGGTATGATACATGAGCTTGCAGATACCCACTGAAGCACATCAGTGGAAAAAAAAAGTTACAACAGAAAGGATAGTAAAAATGCCATGACGATAATTTTAGCATGTAAATCAATGAATGTTTCATGCACTCTCTGTCCTGACTATCATCTGTTCACTTTTTTTTCACTTGGCCTGTTGGCCAACTTCTCATTAATTTATATTTGTTGAAGGAGATTTGCATATCCCTTAGAACAGACGAAAGTGAAAACTATGCAAAAATTTGAAAAATATTCTCTTGCCTGGTAGACGAATTAGCAAGAAAGTTTTGCTTGCCCAACAAATAAACTTACTTCCTGGAGATGACAAAGCAGCTACTAATGTCAAACCTGTCAATCTATATGAACACTGCATAATTTTGTCTTCTGTCTGATAAAAGTCTATATGAACACTACATAATTTTGTCTTCTGTCTGGTAAAAGTCTGTAGGAAAACTGAAAAATTTTGTCTTCTATTTGTCTGGTAATTGCAAAGCTTCGTCTATGTGAGCACTGAACAATTTGTTTTGTTCTATTTATCTGATAATTTAAAAGTCTGATTTATATGAACAAGTTCATCTTCTATTTGTCTGGTAATTGAAAATTTGGTCTTTGTAAACACTGAACCTTTTTGTCTTCTATTTGTGTGAAAGTCTAAACAGTCTTACATAGCAGATAAAAAAAAAAGCATACGACCACAGACTTGATTAATGCTAAAATTGATGTAAACTGTGGGGAGGGAAGAAAGCAGTTTACAAAGACCTGGCATCAAACTTTGGAAGACAGATAGGGGTCCATGACTCTGCCTCCTTAAAAGACTCTGAGGCATTGACGAGGTTGATAATGAGATGCAGATCCATGGGATGAAGATAGTATTTCTTCATACGTACAAGTGTCACCAACTGATTTTTGGCAATTATGAGAGCAAACACCAAATCCTGGCAAAAAAATGGAGATATATCAGAAAACCTTCACTTAAATATATGGCGCCATCACATCCACCTCTTCATATGTGAAACTGCCACTTTGCACTGATGCCAGTCCAATTTTGACACAACTGCATTAACATGGTTGAAGCATACACATGCTTTCAAAGGTAAATTCGTTTTATCTGCAGAAAAGTCAGTACAGTGTATTTATTGAGAAATTCAACGCTGATTCCCGAAAACACTACTAAAGTTGTTCATATCAATACAGCTTTGTTTACTGTTTTGTACTACTCAGTAATCTCACACAAAGCAACTTAAGCATGCAATCATTCACGTGTATTGCTGTATACTAACAATATCACACCTGTGCATTTAACAAGCATATGTACAGTATATACAGGCATTGTTATATGCACAGATACCTATTTCTAATACTGTATTACTTGCTTTTCACCCATAATGAAATGTAAAAGAAACAGCAACAACAATGAAAAAATCCAATAAATGTATACTCATAAAAACGTGTCTTCGTAATATTTTAACCAATAAACAATTTTTTTAAGTCAGGAACTCACCTTGACCTTGGCATTTTGCACAATAGTCTGGGCAATAATATCCCTAACCTGGCTGTCCAGGGGCAGGCAACGGACGGCTGTCAGTAACAGACCAGGTTCTGAGTCCATAAGATTTAAAAGGTTATCAAAAAATTTCTCTGCGCCAGTAAGCAGGCGCCGCAGGTCATAGTTCCTTCGTTGCTTGAAGATTTTTGTCAGCTGACTGTGAGTCAAAACACTTATAACCTGCATCAAGTATTGCAAGTTGTAAGTTAGAAACTTCAAAACAGACAGATCTGGATGCAGCATAATAAAACTGTCTAAATTCCAAATGTCCAAGTCATGTTGGCATTGCTTTCAGAAATGAGCAAAGTCCATTTAAACACTTTTTCCATCATGCAAGTCATGGGAATTACACCAAAGGAAAATCTCTGCAAATTCATCATTTAAACCCAAAAACTTTGATTTGAGAGAGAGACAGAGTGTGAGTGCATGCATGAGAGGGAGAGAGGAACAGAGAGCTACATATACACCTTCTCCAGACAATCATGACCCAAGTATTATCCATACCTGATTGTAAACATACATAAGCTGGAGTAACATCTGCTGAGTTGAATCCATTCCTCGGGTAACGCCCACAAGAATCAGATGGTCACGGACCAGAAACACAAATTTATGTTTCCCCGCCACTATACTCCTCAGATTGTCTTTTGCATCTTGCACAAAAGACACCAGGGCCTGCATCACTCCCATGATGGTAACAAGTTTGTCCTCATGTCCATGTCTGATGGTTAAATGGAAAGAAAAGGGGAAAAAATGATACCGATTATATGCATCCTGCCATTTTCCATCTTGACACACTTTGTTCAAAATAGTAACCCAGACCAGAAATGAAGACATCTCTGCAAACTCAGTCATACGTTACAATATTTATAAACTCTCGCTGAGCTAGAAGATCGGTAATTAACTATTTCATCATTTATTTTTAGTATTGGTAGTGGTACTGTACAAACAATGTACTTCTTATATGAACTATTTTGATCCAGAGGAATGTAAGTAAGAAAACACAGTTCTTTTCCATTAATGCTAATAAAATAATTATAAAACTAACAGGCAGAATGATAGCTGGAAAGCATGGTTCTTATGGTAACTTTTGGTGTGAGCCTGCTTTTAGAGTCATTATTCAAGTATTTTTAACAAATAAAAAACATGAGTGCAATGATATACCATGATTCCATTATCAATTTTATCGACATATAATGAGGAGATTTAAATGTCAGCTACACAAGAAAATGAAACAAATAACAATCTCCCCACAGTCACACAACAACGAACACAAAAAATACTGTTACCTTGAATACACAGGTTTTCCTGATTCACTGAGAATGAAGATATGTTTCTTCTGGTTTTTCCATCCTAGGCTGTTCACATCATCATCTTCCACAACTTCAACATCCAAACTTTCTTCTTGGTCACCAACTGACAGACTGTTTAGCTGCGTCTACAAGAAGAAAATGTGCAATCTTACTGGATAATCTTACAACATTAACAAGAAACCTGAGTAACTACTGTTAACATACACTACAATTCTTTTCCTCTACAATGTAAAACTATATCACAGGGATTTAAATATTGAGGGCTATTTCTTTTTGTAATTTAACTGGTGTGCATTTTTGATTTATCATGCATGTGCTTTTAAGCATATGGACTATCAAATGGTGGTAACTGATCCCCAATCCTGCCCCCTATATGCAGCCCAGACTGAAACCTTTCTTCTTTCAATACTCACAGTAAAATTCTAATCTGAGCAGGTTCTTTCCATTACCTAATCATCCACATTACATGAGACATTGGCTAATGAAAGCACTTTTTAAAAAAAAATTATGGACTGCCCTGCACAAACCAAATAAAACTCTTCATTATGGCTGTCATTTTGGACTGCCAAGAACAATCTATCTTCATCTTCCATTTTTACTGGATACCTTGAGTTATTGGTCACAAGGTCATCAAAAATGAAAAAAATAACAATGACCACAAAACTAGTGAATCTAAACCAGTTAAATGCAAGCACCATGGCAAGTCTCTAAATCACACAGACTGCAGCTACATGGTACATTCTTTATTGTTTTTGATGATAAGTTCATTGCAAATGTAACCTGCTTATAGTTTCCGATCTTAGTGGGGGTGGTTATCATCATGGTCAGACCATCAGACTTATGTGTCAAAAGGTTGCAGGTTTGAATCCAGCAGCAGATGAGGAATTAAACATTGAGCAAGTTCACAACTATACCCGGAACATTAAAACTGCCTCTCTGCACTAGCCATCTTACTACAGCATTAGCTTGAGAGTTGCTTTGGCGAATGGCCTAGTAATACTAGTAGGTCCCTATTCCCACCACAGTGCAAAATCACTGTGAGGTAGAACTGCTGTCCTTCCAAAATACCAACCATCTGACCAAACAGTTTCCCATCCTCATCCTCTGCTTACCTGGGGTTCAGTTACCTGGCTCCCTCCATCATCACAATCCAAGACACAGAACTGCTTTATCAAGTTGTTTCAAACGTTTCTACCCTATTTATGTTGCTGCTTTTGGAAATAACATTATTATGATTTATAAGAATATTTTTGTTTGTTGCGTACAGTGGGCGTTGGCCGAGTCAGCTCTGTAGGGGAAGTCTATTCAACTTACGGCCATGTTCGCGATGGTCGACTCAACTGGACACCAAACTTTCATTCCCTAGCCATTTCAGTAAAAAAGCAAAATAATATAAAGCATAGTTTTAATTTAATTAATTGTTGGGCCTTTTCCTTTCTCGGTTTTTTTTCTGCCAGCTTTTTAGAATAAACCAGCACATACATTAGTGCACACACAAACCAATATTCCAATACATGTAAAACAATTCTGAGTACCTCTGCACTTTCTTCGAGGGATTCTTCACCAGCTGATATGTCTGGAGTGTCTCGATCAATATTGTTCGGTGTTTCACTGCGCGAGTCGTATGAAGTCTGACGAACAATAGCATGAATCGTTCCTTTATGCTGTGCGTGGATATCAACTTCTGCCAACTCATCATAAGTCAGTTCTTCTATAGAATCACTGGCAAAAAAAGGTGCATCATCACTCCTTCCTGGTGCCTCTGCTTCGTTAAAATCTCCCTGGTCTGAGTCTGTGATTATTCCTGCCTGCTCCGCCTCTTGAGGCGCCGCCATATTTGAAGCGGTGGTCTCGGATGGTTTTATTTTCAGAAGAGTGTTAATTTTTTTTCATCGAGGTGACTTCCCTTCTGTCGTCTGCTATGGCTTTCGGATCTTAAGACCATCTGTACATTTGTACATCTTACATTTGTAAACAAATAGTGAAATAACAATAATTCAAATGTTATCTCGCACGAGGCACGCACTCGTCATGTGCTTTCGTTATCGACTGCATTTTCAGCCACACGAGTCGTGCGGATAGAAAAACACCCCAAAACCGCACGATCTGGAATCGTGTGAATAGAAGAATCAATGAACATATAATATATGTACCCCATTAAAGCGCTCGATCCCCATCGTGCAGATAAGGTCGGCCTAAGTTAATACTGGTAAACCGCCAGGATGATCGAGACATCAAGCAGGTATAAAAGACTAAGATAATGACAAACAGCAGAGATGAGTACATAGATCGAGTGGCCATGCTAGAAAAAAAAAGGGTCGGCCACTTTAAATACCTGGGCATCATCAAACGCGTCACAAGCAATTCAAACAACTTCTCCGCGGGGCGTGCGCCCTTATAAATAATTTCCATCTTTCTACATGCTTTCAAACACGGACTGCAGCGGAAGGTTCATGCACAATTGAAATGAAAAGTTGCAGAAGATCGAGGGAATCTGAAAACAATAATTATGGGGAAGTGCACAATAGGATAAGCAAGCACTTGAGATATGGAGAACTGTTGACCACTGTCAAGAAACGTCAACTATATGATGGTACAGCCATAAGATCCATGGATCTTAGGCTAGCAGTAGTCTAGCTATCCTAGACCATCTTCCAAAGAACTGTGCAGGGAAAAGGAATTATAAAGCAACGTCGAGGACGATCGCGACGAAGAAAAAAAAATAGCAGGACAACCCTTGATCGAGTTTGGACCTAGAATATATACCTGCAGCCACCCACCAGGCCTTTAAAATCTATATAAGACCTATATATAGGCTTTATAGGCTATATTCGACCAAAAAACGTACGTGCTTATGTATTTAGCTTTCATTTAAGTTGTGCCATTCATGTGCCTGTCAACAAAAGAACAACAACAGCAGCAGCAAAATCAGTACACATTTAAAACAATGATAGGCATGTTAAATTTCAGCTACATGCATGCTTAACCGCTACATGCTTAACATGCTTAATGTGAATGTACAAGCAATAAGCCTTAAAAAAAGGGCACTGTATCTCATGTTGTCAAAAATTCAGTGAAGTTAGAGGTTTAAGCACTTAATTGTTGCTTTTTTGTGTCCCAAACGCACTATGCAGAGTCGTGTGGTTGCTCGTGGTGCAGTAGACGTCTTCTCCATTTGCTACGGCCCCTGAGCACTGTACTTGCATTTGTGTCAATGATCTAGAACTGTGAATTGAAAGGCATGCAACTATTAGTTTTTTCTATCTGCTGTTATGTTTCAACGCTAATGATTATAGGTAATCACCGTAATGAAATTTATTTCAGAGGCCCTGTACGTTGAATTGACAGCAATGCATGCAGTTGAGTTGTAGAGGTCATATATATGGTGAGGGTTTGATCGGATTATATAAAAAGTGGATGTACGTAGCATTTACAGCAGTAAACTAACTGCGACTGAAGGACAATTAGCGTAAATAGTTTTCCGCTTACAGCTAGGCGACCCACGATTCGACAAGCGAGATAGAAGAGAAATCTGTTTAATCGCAGCGAGACGGCTGTCTGCACAGGGAACGATATGAAGACGATCCAGCCTAGGATGATGTATCTACATCATCCTAGATCCAGCTGATTCGGGAAAGCGCGAGACTTCGATTTCTGCAGTAGAGCAAAGCTTAGCCAGCAGCTCCACGCACAGTTTTAAGAATTTCAGTCGAATCTTTAACATTGCAATACGTAGGTTCAATAAAACCTTTAACAAATAAAGGTTTTGTGTTGTTGCTCTGGACATATTCTCAGCGGATCTAGCTATGATATTAGTATTATTATTGTCAGCGAGATCATTCATATTTTGACCGTGAGTTTCTACCAAAGATTTTAGAAAAACAGGAAAACGAAAGTGGAAAAAGCCATGTAAATGCACTTTGCCCGCCTGCGCTAGGAATAACGCGTTACGCACTTTACGGAATAAGCGTGAGCTTTTTTCCGGACGCTTGAGAACATGGCGTGTGATGCGTGACCCGGTAAATCAAACTTCCTACTAGTACTAGAGTATGTCGCTTCGCATGGAGACGAATATCAGAAAGTAAAGGTTTGAATGATGCTGTCTTCTTTACGGAACAAGTTTTACAGCTTCAGAGGAGACCCCAAGAATGATTCTCGACACAGGCGAACTATGATGTCCACAGGCTCGGATAGTATGTCTCGGCCTCAGCGCTTACCGTACAGAAGGCCAGAATTTCTACAGCAGACGCCAGATGATCTGAGAAAATCAAGGGACACCTCTCTGCGTGTGATAATAGCTCCTAAACGTGCGGATGCCTTGCCTTTGAGAGCAGGATATGCTGAGTAAGTTGGTTGTGTGCATGTATCGCAAGGTCTCAATAGAATAATATAATAATGATTTGGTACACTACTAACCATGATAGAAGGTTAAGGTGCATGTGGTGATGAATCAGCTTATTAATGGATTGTTAAAACTGAAAGCATTAAACAGAAAGACTAAGCAACGAATTCTTGACTGGCTGGACCGGGGAGGGCTAGGGGATGAACTATATCAGCATATGAAATTGTGATGAATGCTATGGTTGCAAGAAAGCGATTCTAGGATAACGGATACAGTGACAGGATTATGTGAACAGCGAAGATTATACATGATCGTGTGTGCACACAAGTGGATGTGTGTTGGGATCTTTGCGAAATTATGTGACGTAATTGTAGTTTAATTTGGGTCAGACTCAGAGCAGATTTACAAGGAGTTACTCAGTATAGCATCAAACTATGATAAAAGCTATATGTACATGTATAAACATAATCTAAGAATTCTTAGATTATGTTTATACATGTAGATTACTGTTGACCAGGATTGCATTCTCTCATTTAAATATTATTCAGATATGCAGATTTATTACAGCAATAATTAAAAAACCAACAAAAATAGCCCTAGCACAGATAAATGATAATATTTGTAATCATTCTGCTTTAGTAATGTGTTTCCACGATCGGTTTATTTTTTAATGCAGTGACTGATTTTGATGTTTTGGTGGTATTGTGTCTGACTGTTGAGTCTTTACAAAATAAAACAGGTGCACAAATGCAGGAAAATCTGACTTCAATGAAGACCAGGCTGCTGTTGGAGACATAATTCTGAATTCAAACTCAAAGCCAGCTGGTGGCATAGGAGATCGGCCAAAGGTAAGTACTAGCAAATCCGATCTGTCGTAATTAAAGCAGAGAAGGACAATATGAATCATATTATAAGTACACCCACACAGCTGTGGATTACGGAAGTGTCAGTGACAATGGTTTGATCTTTAAACCACGGAACTGTTTAATAAATGAAAATGCTTCTGCAGCAAATGCGACCATTAGACTGGGAAGGTAGGTGAAATGTGTAACACATGTATACTCAAAATTTTCTTCAGCCTTATGTCAGTTGGAGTACTTGACCATCTGGAATGTGCAACATTGAACAGTTTGGTGTATTTTGCAGCCATCGGCAAGCCTGCATTTGATTTATTATGGACTTTTTGATGGGCATGCAGGAACTGGGGCAGGACTTCTGGCAGCAAGTCAGCTTATCAACCATTTGCAGGTTAGAACAAGTTTGTCCTTCTGATTCAGTGATTGTCTGCGTATTTAGCAGGCACCAGCATGCATTTGTCTTTCTGTTTTTTGTCTTTCTGTCTACCATCATTACCAGACATTAGAAATAGATTATAGAATATGGTAGAAATACAGCATGCTAGAATAGTTTTCTGATCTTGTAACCTGAAACTTGTTAATTGTTTTGTATTGAGATCAGGACAAAGAACACAGTGCCTGTTGGAACCTTGCCTTTTTCTTAGTTCACAGAGCTAGCTAGGTAAAGATGCTGTAGTCGTGAAACAGCGAAAACGAGATTAAATGTATGTGTGTATGTTTGGTAAAAATGTTTTGCAAAATCATCGCTTTACTCATTGTTGTTTCTCCTACAAGGTAGCAGTGATATTTTAGTTCTGATATTAATTATAGTTTTAGTTTTTATTTTATTTTATAAAATTAATTTTTATTTTTAGTTCATTTTAGTTTTCAAGGAAATCAACAATTTTTATTTTTATTCAGTTCTGTGTTTAAAATTATAGTTTTTATTTTATTTAGTTCTGGCCTTTTTACATAATATCAGTTCAATTTTAGTTTTTAACATT
>SMGT01010948.1:411724-435433 GCA_004794575.1 Lanistes nyassanus | reverse complement strand
TCTGTAATTTAGGTGCGGCCAGGCTTTTCCCCAGGGAAGGATGGCACCGCTTAGAGATTTAGGGGCAGCTTAGTAACTAGCGTAACGTAACTGAAAGCTCAGGGCGACCGACAGACAAGTGAGACGAACCTTCTGCACGAATGAAAAGGAAAGAACGAAAATGCAATTGCTTTTATTTTTCGTTTTACTCGATTTTAGTTCTCGTTTTAGTTCGTTCACGGATCACAAATTTTTATTTTTATTTCGTTTTAGTTTCCCTGTTTTTATTAATTTCAGTTCTCGTTCTCGTAAAACGAAAAACAATATTTTTAGTTCTAGTTTTAGTTTTCGTTATGAAAATATCACTGCAAGGTAGCCTTAACAACAGAAGAGTGCCCACTGCTAACATTTTATATATTGGGGTTGCTGCAGGAAAAGCTTGTGGAAATTAAGGATGAGGTGTTCAACTATGCACAAGGGGGAAAAATACCTGTTCTCATGCCATCATCAGTCACCCTAGACAGTCTTATTACAGGCGCACTGGAGGCAGCGTTCTTTGCCATGGTGAGACTGAAAGAGGCTTATTTCTCATTCAAGGGAATTGTTTGCCATTCGGTGCATTTACATCTAACCGATGCTTTTTGTAGGCCAAAGCTTTGGGAGTGTATGCCCAAATCAATTTTATTCTCATAAAAATTATGTCAATAAATGGAATGAAAATATGCTTACCTGGCTCAGACTGCACTTGGTATGTCTGAATTTAATTTGATTATTAAAGCCGGTCAGAAAAAATACAAGTTTTAATTGGTGTTCATCATGAAATTGGCTTTTAGGAGGGTTGAAAAATCACTCTTGGAAGGGGGATTGGAGGGGGGAGGGGCTTTGTCTCCCTGGGCCTCCAATCAAGGCACTTCCACTGGACCTTGGCCAGTAAGCCAAAGTCCTTGTTGAAATTCGAGATCTGTCTCTGAACATCAGTACAAAAACTCTGTTTAGAATAATGATCTAACACAGTTATCATACGTGAAGCTTGACCATTGCCTACTTATGAATAGGTTTTATTTCGAGAAACCGTTTATGAGTCTATTTGTAAGTCCAGCATGTGTATGCTACATATGCATTGTTACTTGTGGATAAATGTTTTAGTTTCGGACAGGTCTGGATCTGAACATATAAACAACATGGGTGGTTATTAATGTGCTTTGAACAACCTTCAAACATTGTACATGAAATAAAGTTTATTGTGCTATTGTTTACCACTCAGAATCTCCTCCTTCCCACACCCGCTGCTGCGTTTTAGCAGACATACATATTACAGCGTTCCTTACAGTTCATTACAGTGGACTTGATGGCCACATTGTATATACAAAACTTCGTAGGTAGAGGACCAAGTGTACAATCATCATATCCATTGTCCATTAAAAAATTGTACCTCAAGGGCACATATAATGCTGTTATGTTTTAAAGACTGTGCATTATCCTGGCGGATAATGTTTAAAGGTTCTCCCACAGTACAGTCAAGAAAAGGGAAAAGCCATTCTAGGTGTTAATATTTTTATCATATATGGGCTACAGATGGAAGTAAAAGCCCATTGGATGCTGAAGTGCTTGCAACAATAATAGGCAGTACAATACACTGTTCCTACTCCACGTACCTTCACAACAGTACTTTGCAATACAAGGAAGTGAACACATTCATTCTAAGCCACATTTTGAGGAAGTTGATGAGTTGTTTAAAGAAGTGAACTGTCTGGACATAATTTTAAAAAAAACGTTGTCTTTTAGTGAGTAACAGATCTTCCCCAAATTATTCTTGTTCATTTTTCTTGGTCAGACTAAACCATATGCAGCCTTAGTTCTATCATCCAAACCTTTGATAAAAGATTGTAATCAATTCTAAAGTAGCTGAAGAGGTTATAATCAGCTTATTATTATTTTTTTTACCATTTGTCTGATGTAAACTATGAATGGGGCTAGTTATTTTTAACATTTAACAAAGACTGAAAGAGTAGGGGTGGGTTGGGATTGCCCTAGGGAGAGCATATCACAACAGGAAAACTTGGCACTTGTTATCCATTACGATAAGGGGCAGGATAAGATACAGGGGCAGGATAAGATACAGGGGCAGGATAAGATTAAGAGGCATTTTCCTTCACTCGATTGTACAACCGCATTACTTTTGTTTTTGCGGGAGGGGGGTGGGATACAACAACATTAGGGATTTATATTTATGTTGACCTGTGTGGACGTGCTGCTGAAGCTATCACTCTCAACATTTCTGCAATACTGTATTAACCATTACCTCTCACCCAGTCACCCCACCAACATCTTGGTGCAATCTGCTTGAGTTTATTGCAATGTTATTTCTTTTACTGACTGACTGATGTAAAGGGGACGTGAAAAAATTGCTTGTGTTAGCTGATTCTTGTCTTAACCAAATTAGAGCAAATTGGAGCATGCTGTTTTGGAACTCTGCAGGCACCTTAACTGAGTTTTCATGTAAGCAAGATTTCTGTTAGCAAAAAAGCACTATATATATATATATACTTGTAGTTCCAATCAAACATATTCTTTGTGGATTCATCGTGCCTGAGTCATGATGTACTGAAACTTTGCCTTCAGGATCAACAGATCGCAAGAGAAAGCAAAGTGTTCAACATCTCTGGAGGCTGCACAGCACTTGTTGCTTTGTTCTTTCTGGGAAAACTTTACATTGCAAATGCTGGGGATTGCAGGTACAGCCTTATCACACACTTCAGTATAAGTATTCTGTTCTTTGCTGTGTGCTTACTGTCAGTATTGGCGTATTAAAGATTTTGTAAAATTTCCAGTTTAAAAAAAAAACAACAAAAAACTTGAGATATTCTTTAAAAAAAAGCTCTTCCCTACTCACTCCTTCTTGCACTGTTGAAACTTCATGTTAAAAAATAAGTGACTGTTGCTTGGAGTAAAACCTGTGACAACAAGGAAACTGAGCTGAGCTAAATACCGAAACGTACTGAAACAAAGTCACCCCTTCATCATGGAGACAGTACAAAAAAAAACCCCCAACAAATAATGTTATGTGGTGTGTCTTAATCCTAAAACAGGTCATGAGAAAACGTTTACCTGTTGAGCATTATTAAGCACAGCTTGTAACTTGTGGAGGGAATAGGTCTTAGTTTGGTTTCTAAAAAATTATGTTTACCTGCTGTCACATGAACAGTTGTTTCAGAATCAAATTCTGCAAAGGTACTTGTATCATGCAACATCCATGAGTGTCTTTCATTTTGTTTGTTTATGTGTGGAAGTGGAAGTTGTCAGAAATAATCCATCTTAAAATCTCTTCTCATCAGAGCTGTGATTTACTTTGGAGACCAGGTAAAACCAATGTCCACAGAATTCACACCGGAACAGGAGGCTCAAAGGATACAGTACTTGGTAATGAGAATTGTGCTTATAGGTTTTTTCGTGGTGGGGAGTGTTGGAAGATTTGTTTCTGAAATTCCAATTGGAAAAGAAGTTACTAAGTTTTATGGCACACATTTCTAAAAGACGCTGACAGTTGGTGGCTCTTAGTTATCACTGATGCGAGAAAGGCTAGAATACTGCAAATAGTTTCAGAGAAATGTCATTTGAATATTGTCCATGATTTTTCTGATGGTTTCTTAAGTAAACTTACTTTGGGTTCTTTAGAGCTGCATCCAGGATGTTGAATTTGTTATAATTTTGAGCATTTAACACTTGTACCCTAGGGTTTTTTGCGTCCTGACCTGCTGGGAAAAAATTACACTTACAACTGCTTTGCCAGACACATCAGTCGCAAAGACATTGGGAAAAAGGTTTTGTGTCGAGGACCTATGAACAGTGGATGGTAGGTATCACAAGTAATTCTTCTGACCTTTTTGTTTGATATTTTGGATACATGGCCTTTAATTTAGAAATGATGCATGTTAGAGAGCCATTAGGTTAATGATTTTAGAAAAAATTCTGGGTCTAACAAAACAAAAGTACATTTTAAAATGGTCATATCCATAAGACAGTCAACAGCAAAGATTATCATACTATTACAGCGAAACCTGTCTGTAGTGGTTCATTAAATCAGCGGACACCTCACTGACATGGACACTTGATCCCAGCACCGATCAATATTCAACACAAACCCCCATTAAACGGGCAGTCACACTATCTAATGCGAACAGCGGACAGCGATTTTTGGTCCCGATTCATTCTCTACCCGTCCATAGCAGACACAGTCCTTCCACTTTCTAGTCCACAACTCTGATCACAGAGGTATTGAGGTCCCATTTGCAAGACATCGTCTGCTGGCCAGCTATTTATTTCCTTGGCCATGTCACCAGCACACCCAAGGAGTTTTCTGACAAGGGTGATGGTGATGAAAGCGATGATAATGGTGATTCCATAACCACCTGCGTCATATCAACAAAGGAAGCCTTGGGACATGCTGAGTCCCTGATTGCTCTAGCAGCACACTCAGGACGTAGTGACTTTGTCTCGGCAGCCATGTCGGTGAAGACTGTGTTAGAAGAAATGCACGTTTCACAGTTAGGCAAGAGGCACCAATCCCGCATTTCTGACTTTTTTTGCATGCAAAAGCCACACAAGCTGATCTCAGAAGGCGTTTATTGTTACCACTGATTGAATAAAGTTGACTGTGTTGTCATGTATGTAATGCTGAGGCATTAGTGGAGTAATATTTCTGGTCCTTTCCATGTTTTTGTAATTGCAGGCATTTTAAAGAGGTTAGAGAAGAGGATGTTAAACCTCAGCTTGTCACAGGGGAAGGAAAACGGGTATGTTGACATCTGTTTCCTTAAACAGTGTTTTATGTTTTTTTGATGTTTTTCTTGAACAGTCTTTGATCAGTTTCATATGTAAGTTTTGTGTGATAGACTGTGGTGTTTGTCACTGATGTTTATTTTCTTGCTGGTCAGTCTGACATTGTGGGATTTTACTGAAATTTTTTTTAAAAAGTCACTGATTTTTGTCTTAGTAAGGTAAGTGGTGTCTGATTATATCATAACTCTGTGACAACAAGAGAAAGATTACCAAGCTAAAATTAACAAGGACAGCATCAGTGTTTTGGGCATTACCCCTTCATCAGGACAATGCTAATGGATAAGAACTAAAACTGGATACATGTACTTAACTGGATGAACACGGACACCACACCACTGCTGCATAAGAGGGACATGTTGGAACAGAGACTAGAACACATTTAAAATTTTTTATTCTCTACTTCCAGTCAGTCTTCTTCTCACCTTATGTTTTACTCCAAGCTGCATGCATGTGTTTTTTCAAAATTTCTAATAAATATTATATTCAACAAGTAGCTTTTCAATCATCCATGTAATATCCTTCATGCATCCAAACAATTTTCGTTTAGTTTTAGAATGAATAAACTTGACACTGTGATCATATTAATATATTTTAATGAGATTTTATGGTAAAACATGCAGATAAGGAAGTCAAAAAATCCCTTTCTTTATGGTAAATGAAACAAAGTATTTTATCATTGCCCACACATAGCTGTATATAGGGAGATGCTGTTTGCATTCTACTGACATCAAAAACAGAGACATTTAAAAATTTTGTTTCTTTCAGGCACGTCTTCTGGGTACCATTGGTGTGACTAGAGGGTTTGGTGACTACAGTCTTGTTGCGCACAGTGATGAGACCTGCATCAAGCCATTTCTGTCGTGTATTCCAGAGGTCAGGATAACCTCATATTGTGAAACATTGACCATTTGACCCTTCTTACGATGCAAAGTAACATGTTATAAAAGAGCATACTTAAAAAATTAATAGCTCATATACAGAGCTTCTCACTCTTGCAGACTTAGCATAATTCATAAACCTATTTATCTTTTTTGTACATCATTATGCTAATTTCAACATTATGGCACTGCAAGGGGAACAACAAACTTGGGTCTATCTCAAAATTATTTTTGCCAAGAATGGTGTCAGAGACATGTCACACAAGGAATCTGTATGAGGAACACTTAATGACATTTCTGTAAGTACTTAATGGTGATAAAATTATTCATTTGGGCTAGTTTGAGTGTCCTTTCCTCCTGTCCATCGACTGTGCATGACCCACATCCTTGTCAGCTAAGTGATTTTTGTTATTTGTTATCTGTTTGTGCCATTCTGAAGAATGGGCCATGCCCCGAAATGACGACTTCCTGTCTAAGTCTCACTTGGCCAAGTTCTCTTTGTTGTAAAATGCAGTGCTTTACCGCAATAAACAGTGTAACTAAAAAAAAAAAAAAAATTTTTAAAGCTGTGGCATCTCTTTTGGTTTAATTTTAGTAAATGTTGCTGATATGATTCACAGGTCCAAGTTTTTGACTTGGGAGAGCATCAACTGACAAAGGATGATGTTCTGGTTCTGGGGACTGATGGGCTATGGGATATGACGACAACTGAAAGAATAGGAAATGCTGTGAAGGGGGCTCTGACAACTTGTTCTTCAGATGATCCAGACTGCAGCATGTGAGTGAATATGTTCAGCCCTTCAAGCTGATAACAACAAATATTCCCCCCGTCCCTGGGAGAAAAAAAAATCAGCCGATAAGGATGAGAAAATAAGATCCAAAACTTTGTGTGCACTTTTAGCTGAAAACTGTTGGGATTATTGCTCATGCATGCTGGACTCTCTATGGTAGCTGCAGACCAAGTCATGCTGTAGAGTTTAGTCGTAGTCATATACTGTAGGTTGTGACCAGGTGGATTTCACAATAGCGAGGACAATTTTTATCATGTTTTGTAGGTTGTAAGGTGTCTTCTGGGATATAAAGAGATCATGTACTTATGTATATGTATGTTGATTTGAGACGGAGCCATATGGTATGCCAGTGTTCTACCCTGTCTTCTTATATGGTAACGTGTGTCTGGAAATGAAAACTAATGTCTGTATTCCTCTCACTAGCACTGGAATACATGTACTGGAGACATGGTGGGCGGTGATGCCTTTTTGTCTTGTTTCTGTAATGGCAAAACATTTGTGTTGCTTGTCCTCTTTTTAGCTACACCATGGCGGCCAGGGCTTTGGTTCAGCATTCTAGAGGTGAAAATGTGTCTGGAGGCTGGCTTCAAGACAATGGGCGTGAAGCTTCCTTCGATGACATCAGTGCATTTGTGATTCCATTACATGAGGCATGCCAGATGTCCAGGCTGAAGTTACGCCTTAGTGGTGAGCTAAACCAGACAGCCGAAAATGCTCAGTAACTTCTTGCTGTTCCTGCTTTTTTTTTCTCTGGGGTGGGGGCAAAACTTTGCTGATATTAAATAAGAGTGCCTTAAGCAATATCACTTGCAATGCCTTTTTTTTTTAGGCATATTAATTGCACAGCAATTATCATATCACTGCCATCATTGGCGTTTTTCTTGCTGGTTTTTTTTTATGTTAACTGTGAAGCACGTCACTGTGTGTAGAAATTTGTGTGCCTGATGAGTGAAATGAAACTTGAGTACACATGATGAGATGTGGAGTGCTTCCCTTATAGGCAATGCAAAGCAACTTGTCCAGTGAAGTCTGCATTAACAGCTTTGAAAATATCTTCTTGTTTTCTTGAAGTCACCATACAAGAGTGGCTTATTTTTTGTTGGATTGTCTCAGACTTCTTTGAATTAAGTATGCATACATTTGTGAGCAAGGTTTGTCTAAATATATAAAAAATTTTATAAGCTTACCATGGATTTAGTAGCCTCTCATATGTACATCTTTCTTTGTTAGATGTACAGAGAAAAAGGTTCATGTACATATATCAAATGAACATATGCTGTTTTCATGAGTTCATAGATGCTTGACCAATGTTTTCTCCCACACCCACTCCTTTGTAGAGGTGTTTGACCGTTGGCTGTCTTACAATAATTGTGTGAGGTAGCACCTCTCTAGTATGTAGCATATCAGATAATCATGCTGGAAAGCTGTTGGGCTTACATTAATGCTACACACTAGATATGCGTTGGCAATGTCCATTTATAAGTTATGCAGCTTAACTGCTCTTTTATGTGGGACAATGACATATTACAAAAAAAATAATAAGTTGAAGCTCTAGAGGGATTTTTGTTCAGTTGCAGGGAACCTTTATAGTGTACAAATACTTCAAGAATCACACTGGTTCTGTAGTGTCCTACTATATTCTTTGATGTTTAAGTTGAAATTTGAGCTTCATGAATGAGAGACAACCAGATTAATGGGGGGAGGGGTGTTAACCCCTCTCATTTGAACAAACATTCCAGTATAGTGCAATAGGGTTTCCCTTCAATGTGTTAAAAATGTTTGCGATCTCATGCTTCCTTTAGTACAGGTTCCCCACCCCCCACGTTATTTGCAGACTCAGCTGTCAGCACTTTGTGTATGCTTGCTCAAAGGTATATGCCATCTGAAAACTACCATTTTTCTGTTTCTGGTCTCAAGATAGGAGAGGCGAACATGTCTTAGAGTACAAAGCACAAGCATTGCAAGTTCATATAGCAGTGCGAGTAACTAAATTTTGTGGTGTACTTGTTTACGTTCTTCTTGTGTAATTGTATTCAGTGAATTTAGTGAAGCTGCATAACTGATTTTTGGCTGTATATTTATATATAAATGTTCTTTTGTGTGTAGAAACATCAGTATAAACCATCAAGCCTGTAATATTTTCTTGTTTCTTCCCCTGACGTTGCAGAGGCATGTAAAAGTGAGAAGGCTGTAAACCAATTTTTGCTTCTTTGTGTCCTTTGCTTTCTTATGTCACATATGTCCAAAATATCTGGAGTTGCCATGCAGTGTTGTCAGTTATGCCTGCCCATGTGTCTTGTACAAAAGTGACATAGTTAATGGGTGGGTCGTTGACAGTGGGATTACGAAAACTCAAAGTGGAAGAGGAAGTGAAAATGCCAGGTGATTACCAGTATGAGATTTAAATAATTTTAGAACATTGTGATGACATTCGCTTTTTGAATCGTGATTCAAAGGAACTGTTGTGTGTGCAAGCCAGTGAGACATGACTGCAAGCAGGGTACGAAGCTCACAAAATATGGATTATGGGGCATGCAGTAATTAGTGCTGAATACATGATGCAGTTATGTTCAATCCATTACTAAAGTACCGTTCTATGTACCTCGACTGCTAGCTGGAATGACTGTGTAATGGATGAGGTTTGGGAAGTGCCAGTTTTTTCTTTAGTCTATAAATTTGTCTTGATTCGGTGTTATTACTCATGAACTAAATAATATTCAAACTTCTGTATGATTGGAACATTATCATCAAAAATGCAGTTTGATGAATTTCTAGTCTGTGATAATGTCACTGTTCTTCTAAGCTCAATATTGGTTATTAAGGAAATGTATTCCTGTTTTGCTATTGCATTTGATTGTTGGTTACCACACTGTTTGTTGTGATATTCACCTTGAATTTATTCTTGTATAATCTTGAAAATGTATAAAATGCATAATAGTTATTTCCATTGAGATTGTATAGACAAGAAAATTAAAGCAAATAATTTGTCATGAAACCCTGCAGAATGGTGTCCGGCAGCTTTCACTGACATTTTTATCTATTACATTAAATTCCCCAGAAGTTTTCAAAATGTGCTGCTGAGGTGCCAACTGCCAAGTCAGATTTGAAATAAAGAATATTCATTGTCCTAATGTTTAAAGTTACAAATAAAAGCTAAAACTTCTATGGGCTGTCTTTTTGTTTTCATCTGTAGTTGGTGACTGATCCAGTACTTCAATGGTGAACATAAAGCAATGGTTTTAATCTGTACCTGGGTGGAAATAACATGACAAAATTGCAGAGAAAAGCAGTTCAACGCAGAGGTGTTCCATCTTTTGCAAAATCTTCAGGCTACCCTTTTTTTATGCTTTGTTCCACAGCCCAATGACTACCAGGGACGCTGGAGTTCGCCCCATCCGTATCGGCCAGGGGCGTTGTGCAGCGACCCACATTTTCAAAATTCAAATGCTCCTTGTGGAAAGTGGTCTAAAGGAAACAAATGGAACTACAGTTTATTTAAGTATGTTTTTGTCTTCAAAAATCAAGTTTGTTTCGCCCTTCTAGGCCATACGGTTATTTTGTTACAATTGTTGAAACATGCCCCCCCAAAACTCTGTCACACCGGAAAGTCTTTTTCAAACATGCCATCTAGTCATCTAGTTAATCTTCGAGGAAGTGCACATGCATGCATACCTTCCCCCCCACTCCCACTTTTTATAAATATTCTAGATGGTTCAAAAAGGAATCTTTTATTTTCTTTTTAATCACTTGAAATAATACCATCTTCTCCTAGACAAAAAGTCTGATAAATTATTTGCATCCTCATGGAAAATCTAAGGATCAAAACAAAATTTCAGACCTAGACTTGAAATATTCAAGTGACTGGGATTTGTTTTATTGGTATTATAAACAATACCAGGTGGTATGGAAGTTTTGAATCGACTACAGCTTCTTCATGTACAAATGGATGGATACAAAAGTTGAATTTCTTCTGGGCAAAACAAAAAAGATGGAAAATTTTAATGGTGCTCAACTGTACTAACATTACAAACACTTGGAGATGTACAAAGTAGCCAATACATGGAACAAAATGAGAGAACAGAATTTTCATGACATCACCTGATGATATTATTTACACAGATTGTGAAAAAAAATTTTGATCATTCTCCGAGAACCTTGCCTTGAGAAAATTTTCAATAATTTTCTTCTTTTTCCTCAAAGCCTCCACATCTCTCACAGTACACATACATCCATCTGCAAAGAGCCTTTAAATTTGATGCTGACGACTCCCAACCACAAAGGGACAGCTTTTCCCCATGATCTGCCATAGGTCATAGGGTGATTGAGACCACTTTTCTGTGGGCCAGCATGGGGGTAGAGCCCATCTCCTCTCCCTTGCTGCCTTACCTTACCAATTCTCCGCAAGGTTAACTTCTGGATGTGTGATGCAGCGCACAAGTGTCAAACCAGTGGGTTAAGAGTGCAAAGGTAAGCACTCTACCCACACTAGGACCTCTGCCCTCCCCCCACCTCACCCCCCAAAAAACAACTGCTGTTTTAAAATGAAGACAGTATAGAAAACGGATAAAAAGATTAAAAACTAGCTGAACACCATGTCTCTTTAAACGTACATCCTGTAGCTTAAACGCTTTTGACCATGGGTACTTTAAACACGTTCTAAGTGCAAGACCCAGAGACATAGCTGGCTTTTAATAGCCTTACTTTTTTTTTTTTAAAAAAAAGGCCATTTGGCACCAGCCATGGAAAGAATACAAGAAAGGAAAAACAAATAACCCAGCAAGGACTGTCTAGGATGCTGCTACTGAAAGAAGCATCTATGACAATGTATCAATGGGTGCATCAACCTATGTATGCACAGATTTAGGGGTTCTGTGTCTCATCTCACTGGGGGATGCTTTCACCATTCTTCAAGTTATAGGTGTATCATACAACCATGTCTGTTATCACTTCAGTCATCCACACAAGGAAGCCAGAAAGCCTGAAAGAAAAAACAACTGAGTGCTTGACAATCATAAGCCATCATGAGTTTTATCTCCTTCTAAGGCATGTTGCATGCAGCAGCTGCCAAAAATGGATTCAGAGTGCACTGTTACAGAGTAAGAACCTTTGAATATATATATCTTTTAAAAAATCATTTATTAGAATTACACAATGCCACGGCAAAATTTATCAAATAAATATGATAAAGACAATGACTGATGGTTATCATTATAACTGTCTCACAACAATGGAGGCAGAATGCCTTGCGATCATGATGTTTCACCACAATCACAATGGAGCAAGAGCTGTGAGAATGACTCTCGTGTTCATAAACACGTATGCTTACATGCACCTGCACACACACACACAAACATTTCCTCTTCAGGGCATGTCAGATCAGTCTGTGACTACACTGCTTACCATATTTGTGCATGCGGAGGCCATCATCATGTATTTGGGATTGAACTGCAAGTTCTGAATGGGTCCTGGGTGGTCACTTTGCAGGATGGCAATCTTGGCGCCCGTTTCCGTGCTCCAGTAGTGAACCTTACCGTCTGTTGAACCTGAAAGTGGAAGTCAAGTATTTAATCTACTTTATGCATTTAGAAAGATCAATCTGGATCAAAATAATTATACAACTGTACTTAAAACATTTTAAATAGTCCTTACTAATTAGAGTTGGATGCAGTCACTGTATGTATTTTACATGCCTACACGGTTTTGATGCATATAAGCATATAAGGCATCCATGACTCCCCTCGGTCTCTATATATGTTATAAAAATGCACAAAAATCTATAACTTAAAGTTATTAAAACATAATTCCAATGCAGGCTGAAAGAAAAATTTAAGAAGAATAAAATGATTCCTACCTGAAATCCATCCAGCATGAATTTTGTGTAAAGTGCTGCATTAAAAAAGGTATCCAAAAGCATGCAGCAACATGTGTAGCCATTGTGAACGACTGAAGTAGACCTACACTTAAACCACGTTTACATATGAACATTCTGACAGATTTTCAGAAATTTTCTGAGTTCCCTAAAATCATAAGGAAGGACAGCAGGAAGAAAGCTGTTTTAGCCTTTGTCAAAGAGGAATGTAAAGCAAAACTTCTCACCTCCAAACACAAACTGTGAATCAGGTGTGAAGGATGCCTCCAGTGGAATGCCTCTGTGATTTTGAAAACCCTGCAGAAGAGTCCGTTTACAGGGTTAATGTATTTTATTCCCTGTTTTGGTCTAACAACTTTCATTGCGAAAAGGCTCACAAAGTATACATGTACAGTATATACACACTGGACAAAAATTTTTAGGCTATATTGAAACTTAGAGCATTTCATCTTGCCGACTGCAGACAGCAGCTAAGAAACATACATCAGCTTTTTCTATAAATTCATTTTTAGTTTAGTGCAAAAAAAAAAAAGGGTAGTAGGGACTAGAATTGTTTTAAAAACAATACCACAAATGTCTGCAATGGTGTCCCATGAAAAGCATCAATCAAGCGTATGACGGAGCCATTTGTGGATATCAGAATAAGCTTGCCATCTGGACTAAACTTCAGTCCTGTCCAGTCACATTCCTTATCCTGTGGCAATTTGAATGTTGCGAATGGACCCTAATGGGAGAAAGAAAGACAAACAGCAATCACTTTTCTTACAATTTTGAACAATAAACCTTTAAAGCACATGATCCTCCCCATTTAAACTACAAATAAGATGCACAAAACATTCCACTCAGTCAAGCAGATTGACAAAACTTTCTCCAGACCTATCAATATATGTACAATCCACCGAGCGTGATAAAGGCATAGAACTGGAGGTGGGGGAATAATGTACAAAGAAGCCTGGCCACGAGTCTTATCGCTTCACATGTTTCTTACCTACAGAAGGGGACCTGGTCTCTCTGTAACTACTCGGCTTGGGTATTACCACACAATACCGACCACATGTCACTGCTATGTATTGCAATAACTTATAAAGTTGTTTTCAAAATTATGAAAACATGATCCCATAATGCGAAAATGTAGGACGTTTTTTTTCATCTGATGCACTGTTTGGGGAAATCTCAAAACCAGTGCGTGATATCAGGAGCAGGATCGGCAGCTGAGAAACCTTTCCTTTACCAGACGTCACAACCATCCCACAAATCTCACTGTTAAATCTCATTCCTCAAAGGCAGCTTCTAGAACAAGGGAACGTGCCAATTCAACAACATGTAGCTACCATAGACCAATTTATACTAAAATCCATCTGATGAGTTATAGACCAAAGGCGAGTAGATGGTCAGAAGTTTAATCTTTGCTGTGACAAATACCTTTTTAGCATTTTAAGAGGACTGCAGAATGTTTTTGCTTGGACAACTTTGTATCCAAGTACCTTTAACTGTGTTTTTATTTCATGCAATCAACTTCCATAAAAACAACATGTCATTCTTTTAGTTTATGCTTCATCACAAAAAAAAATTAAAACTCCTTTTCCTTGTGATGTTCTCTTACTGAAACATACAATGTTTAACATCTTGCAGAAAATGCATTTCACTGTTGATGGCACAGACTGCAATAACAATATCCAAAAATGATATGATTTCTGCAAATGATTTCTACCTTGTCAAATAAAGTGACCCATACAAATAAGTGTCCCACTGTTTGTACCTTGTCAAATGAAATGATCTACACATATCAGTGCTTGTACCTTGTCAAATGATCTCAGATCATACAGCTTGACACTTTCAGAGTTGATACCAGCTCCAAATATGAGCCCTTCTGGATCAAAAGCTGCCACAGGTCGCCCTGTCAGATGCATCAGACCCTGGCAGTTGCAAAAAAAAACAAACAAACCCAAACCAACCCCAAAATAAAAAGCAATTTAAATATACAAAAGCAGCTAAGCAGCAGTTCTATTTCATTAAAATAGTAGGGATGTGCAAACGTGCCTGTGTGTGTATTCATGCAAGCATATGGTATATAAGAGTGCACATTTGCATTCACTTGGCTTGGTCTTTTTATATATATTTATATAAAATTCATGTTTCACAGAAAGCAGCACATTATCATTAAACCAAACATTGCACTACTGACATCTTCAACTAAACACTTTCTCAAGTACAACTCTACAGCTTGCTGCACAGTTTGGCTTTTAACTAGACACATGTATGGGAATCATGCCATGTGTTCTCCCTTGCAAAAACCTTTCACTCAACAGAAGTATTTTAAACCAAAAGATTTTTTTTATTTAACTGGATATGTTAGTTACAACATTATATGAAGAAACAAGAAGTAATAAAAATAATTTTAAGATTTCTTACTCCAGCTCCTATTTATGGAATATAGTACATACATGTCAAACTTATTTATCCCTGAAGTCACTAAAATAATATCCCCCCCCCCCCAAAAAAAAGCCTATAGTATAAGAATTAATCATAAAAGAGAACCATGTTCTACCAAAAAAAGCCATATTATTAAGATCCCTATTTCTAAACATTGCCAAACCCCAAACCATGTCACATTTATTCACCTGACAATTCTGTGATCGCAAATCCCACAATCGAATTGTTTTATCCATAGATCCAGATATGAATGTGTCATCCGTTGGAGACATGCATAATGTGACAACTCTGCACAAAACACAGGATAAAAAGTGATGGATTATAACATTTTATAACATAATTTTTCCAAGAGATCCTATTACTAATGTCACTGACACATTTCCAAGCTCTGTGAAACAGTTCTCCTGGGGAGGTAACCCATAAACAGAAATTATATGACATGATTTAAATTATGTGCATTGCATGCATGGGTAGTGCTATGTGACTGTGTGACCTACATTCAGAGCTTCCCCAAACCACAAATTAGCATACCTGATGCTGAAGTGACATACTGAAGGGGTAAAATAAGCATGAAATGACATATTAACAACCCTAACACAGTTTTTTAAACAAAAGTTTTGCATGTATGTTTATTTCTTTTGTACTCAAGAATTGAGCTCGGATTTCAATAAATTTCCTTTAAAAGCAAGCCACACCTTACACAACTAAGCATAACATTTTTTTTAATGAAAAATGAAGTAATGACAACCAGGCAGTTGTAAACCATACTCACTTCTTTGTGTGACCAGGAAAATATCTGATGTATTTGTTGTCATGAAGAGAAAGGTATCTGATGGTGTCTGAAAGCAAAAAAATGATCAGTAACTTCTGTATAAATAAGCTAATAAGTGACACTAATGACAAAGGAGGCAATCAAAATCAGAAAGACAAAGTTACAAAGATCAAGTGTCACCCACTGAAAAATAGGTTAAACATTTGTCTATTTACCTTAGTCAGTGAATTAAAACCCTGGGTGGGGTTGATATATTATGGAATGCATAGTTATATTTATGCTGTTTGATGTGTTGTACCAACTGAACCTTTTTAAAAATGTTTGCAGGAAAGGAAATGTGTGTGTTTGCATGCATACAATACATGCACGAGAGCATGGATCCGCACAAGCATACTTTTTTTGTTTTTGGTGAAGGGTGTCTTTTTCAGTTTTAGAATGTTTACATATGAATATAATAAAACAATATTATACATTTGATGATTTACTGCATTTAGGAGGCTTAAAAAAGAAAGATGTTAGGACCTGTCAGATAAGACATCAGCTTATACTGCTATTTGGTCTTCTATAACAAAAATGGATTACAGGGCTACTGAAATAAAGAAACATTTCTTAACTAAATTAAAACATTTATCTACCGAATAAAGAAACCGCAGCCTGTTTATGACTATGCTCACAGAAAATATAAAACCCCTTCATCTCCCTCCCCCCCACCCCACCCCAATTCTAACAATGGCAGTCGATCTATTATTTGTATTCTTTTTACAAAATATTTATTTTAAAAACATTAAATGATTTTAATAAATGTTTAAAAAATCTCACCATCCACTTTCGTTGAACAGTGAAGAGCAGTATTGACAGCATGTGTGTATCGAATCAAGTCAACACCGTACTTCTTGCTGTTTAGAGTTCGCTTTGGTCTGTTGAAAAGGACAGTCACATAGCCGTAATAATGAGATTATAAATACCATGTTTAGCATCAGATCTGATAAACAGGAACATCTTTTTTATAGTTAGTCCGTTTATTTTTCCTAGCAGCTTTACTTCAATTACTTCACGTCGTTCACATTTTAGAATTTACTGTTTGAAGTTTTCTGGGAGTGCAGGCCTAGTTACTATAGTTATATAAATTGTAATATTAATAATAAAATACAACCTCATGTCGTAAGAGACAAAATTAACGGGGACTTAAGCTTTAAATATGTCTTTACCGTTTCTTTTATGTTAGGTAACAGAAGTCTGTTTTAGGTAAAAAAAATGTGGCATTGATAGATTCAGCAGAAATGATTAGTATTAGAATGTTAGCTCACATTTTTACCAATAGCATAATACAAAAGGACAACAGCTACCACAAAAATGTATTTAACTGAATAAGACACTTATGAATGAACTGATATAGACTTTTCAGGCCTAAGTTACCAACAGGTCTAATGTGAAATTGAAAATTAACCGACACTCACGTTCCATTCAAGCAATCATAAATTACAATAGAATCGTCATCACTGCTCGATATAACAGTTTCCCCATTTGCTGAAAAGTCTATGCTGCTGACTCTGTCTGAATTTTCTCTGAATATTTTGGCAACCCGAAACCCTCTAACAGTTTCATCAGTGAGTTTCATTTCTGCGGATTTGTTATTTAATTTATTGTTGATTCCACGCCTTCGGTATCGTCCGCCACATTACAGCTTCGCACTTTCTCCTCGCTGTGAAACAGTAACAGCAATTCATATTAAAGTAATAAAATATTTTTAATGTTGTATCGTTAAATAAAGATAGCTTTTTACATTTGTAAACTGGAAAGAAATATTTTTTATTTTCCTGTCTTTAATTAATGACTTTGTGACCGATAACGTCGGGTCAAAGTTCTCGGACTTTTTGACACTCTCTTAGTTCATGTAATAGCCGTACTTTCGAAGTGTTTTGTTTTGAAGGGAAAACGGTGGTTTCCGAGAGACAATCAAAAATGCTGCTGTACGTACAGTTTTATCTTTGCTATTTTATTTCACCACGTTCTTGTGTAAAGTAAAGCAATCGTAACATCAAAATCTCTTTATGTCGACTTGTTTCAGTACATGCGTACCCAACCTCCGCGTCGTTACGAACTCGGCAATAAAATTAGTGACAGCACAGATTGAGCAAGAGAGAAAGAGAACATACGCTATAGCGAGTGACGAGACTGTTGTGTAGTGATCAACATCCTGCAGCAAATAGTTAAGCATCATTTTATTCTGAAGATATTTTCAATTGATTTAACTCGTTAACACACCTTTACCGTTTACACACTAAACATGTAATAAAATAATATAAACGTTCGGCTAGTAACCCGAGCGTGACCTTGTTGAGTTGTTCATGGCATTGCTATACGTTTACGTGTTTCTCACTAACCAAACTGTACCCTTTATAAATTTTGCTTAATGCGTTACCGCTTCTTTGCATATAGGAGAACATCTTTATGTCTCCTCACCTGTCGAAAGGATCTCTATGCATCGGCCGAAATTTAACGCGCTACTAATCAACTCGAGGGCGACAATGGCCATGACACCAAATGCATCAACTAACAGCGGCGAATGTGAAACACACGAGTTGTTTTATATCACAGAGTTTGTTGTAAATGGTGATAAAGGCACACCCTACAACTTTTGTTTCAGGCTGAAAAACGTGAGAAGTTCTGTTGTTCAAGCTAGGTACCTGGCACAACCACTGTATCAGAACAGTCAGAGAACAGCCATGAAAATCAGTTCCATCCATATTGCATCAAAAATCTTGAACAGAAAGCGACAGGCGATTTTGAATTTTCTTTGCTGTTCACAGAGTATTCACAGGGAATTTCAGGTGCTTTCTTGGAGCGAAAATGTTAGGATCTATTCCAGCAATGCTGCACACAGTGACAGCAACTTAAAACACATCTATGGAACACCACTGGAAGGGCTTCATGCAAGAGACATTTACAGTGTGGCCATCAGTGCTGTGGAACCACAGCAGATGATAAGGAACGTACTGAAGTATGATGCAAACCAATCCATTTTGACGGTGAACCACACACAGTATAAGCTGAATCGTAATGTGTATGTGGTTGGTTTTGGTAAGGCTGTGCTGGGCATGGGTAGAACAGTGGAGGACATTCTGGGTGAGCACATTGTGAGGGGAATTCTGAGCATCCCCACAGGGCAAAGAGAGGTTTTAAGACAGGAGAAGAAATGGTGAGTTGTGAGGATTACTTCTAGAACGTACTTGTATTTGTCTATGTTGTCTTTAGATGGTTTGTAGAAATTTTATTGATATGTTACTAATAATTACACCCTCTCATAATCATATTACATCTCCACTTTTGGATTGTGCATGTACTACAGTACATTGAATAACTCTAATGTCTTATAATCCCATACTTTTTGTGTAGCAAGAGTATAAATGAAAGAGCTAACTAAACAGAACCTGATGATGCTGAATTGTCATAAAGGGGTTTAGATGAGGTATTTTTTCATAGGACCTCTGTACTTTTTATTTTCATAAAACAGGGATCTTCTGCTACAGCCCCACACAAAAATCCAGGTGTTTGAGGGAGGCAAACACAACTTGCCAGATGAAAATTCTTTCCAAGCTTCAAGAGCTATTGAAGAACTTGTTTCTGGAAAAAGAGATACAGATTTGATTATTGTTCTTGTCTCAGGTAGGAAAAGTACATTGGTGCAGGCACACATGCAATCATACATACACAAAGAATTAAAGGATACATGTTACACATTTCAAGATTAAATTGCAAAATCAGATTTTTTAAGATAAGAAGGTGTATAACAAAATTCTCATCTTAAAAAAAATTGAGCCACTTGAGGACTTTTGTTTAACCATATTACCTGTGCAAAAATAAAATCTATTGTGTTGTTAAAAGTTGTTAAGACATGTATGTATAAATTACAAAGTACTAGATCACTGTTCACTCCATAATTTTTCCAGAGACAAAATTGAAAACCATGAGCTGTACCTTTTGTGCACGCCCATATACACATGCCCACACATGCTCACAAACACACACATATGGACAAGTGCACACACACACACACACAAGCACACACACACACACACCCTCTCTGTTTTGTGCTTGAAAAATATATGGGTAAAAAGCTTCTTTGCTCTCTCAGGAATAATCCCACCCTGCATGTTTGTGATTCAGACAAAATGCAGATTGGCATTCCAGACTGCAGATGCAATGGTAGTTTCTCTTTAACTGATGAAAAAAAATTGACTTTTGTGTCTAAAGGTGGTGGGGCCTTCTTAATACCTTCCCCACAGCCCCCTATTTCCCTGGAGGATTTAGTGGTGGTGACTAAGGAACTGGAAAACCATGGAGCATCTGCCAAAGACATCAACATAGTGAGGAAAAATGTTGAGACACTGAAAAGCGGTGGCCTTGTAACAGCTGCTCGGCCAGCAAAGGTGAAATTACAATATAATACAATACACTTTAATCCCTTAAGGGCAATTCCTGCAGCTCCATGATACATAGAATATTTACATCCACACATTCCCCCCCCCCCCCACACTCACACGCAATCATAACCCAGTTCATTCAAAAAGCAAATCTTTGTCGGAACAAAAGAAATTCTGTGTCTGTTCGTCTTACATGCTGGTGCACAGTAGCGGCGTCCAGATGGCAGAACTGAGAACTCGTAAAGAACATGCTCAGGTCTGGTGACAATACCTGCTTAAACTTGTTTAGGGAATTTCTTTAGACATTTTTTATGTAATGTGCATGGGACAGTTGTCAGTTTTTTGTATTGTGTGACTTAGATAGCTATTTTCTTGTTTTTAATCTGATAAAGTGTAAAGCCACACACACACATACACCCCCTATGCACATGCACACATCTCACACACACACACACACACACACAGACATCCTAGAAATCATACTTCAGAAGGTAGACTCTATGAAATTATGAAATTGAAATTCTGACGTTAACCATTAATATTTTGGGGATTTGGGTTATCTCATTTAAAAGGTTCCAGACCATGTCAGTTTTGTGTTTGCAGATCAGCTAGTTATGTGGAGTTATTCTGATGGATTGGTCTGGTGTTTCATTTTTTGTTTTTTAGGTAGTGTCTTTGATCATCTCGGATATTATCGGTGATGACCTGGGAATGATTTCCTCGGGTCCAACTGTCTACAATCAGGTGACCGCTCACCAGTGTTTTGAGATATTCAAAAGGTTGAATGTGCTCCACAAAATACCACAAACAGTCCTGGCTCATCTGCAGCAACAGGTTATCAAGGAGACAGCCAAAGCCATGCTGGGGAAGGGGAAGTCAAGGTCAAAGATGTCTGTAAGCCCAAAGGGACTAGAAGACCTGGAAATCCCCCATTATGCCAGAATTCAGAATGTTCTCGTGGGCAGCAACACAATTGCGTGTCAGGCTGCTGCAGAACGTGCTCGGGAGCTGGGATACCTGCCATTCATCCTCTCCACAGAGCTCGAAGGAGAAGCGAGGCAAATAGGTGCCAGGCTTGCGAAGCTGGGAATCTATACTTTAATGTGCTTTGACCGCAGGCTGTGGAGCCGAGCTCATGCTCCATTTCTCCATCTGGAACTGCAGATAGTGAAGGAAGGCGTGAGCAAGACTAAGCTAAATGAGATCGCTAATTATGTGGAGCGTGCACAGAATCTTGGCAAAAGTGTTGTCATCATAGCAGGGGGAGAGTCGGTGGTGAATGTAGTTGGGACAGGAAATGGGGGGCAAAATCAGGAGGTGGCGCTGGCGGCAGCTATAGAGCTGCACAACATTTATGGTATCATTGAGCCACATGCCCGTGCCGACATCACTTTGCTAAGCGCGGACACAGACGGGGAAGATGGACCGTGCTGCCCAGCAGCAGGTGCTGTTGTGGATCAGAACTTTGTAAGGAATGCTCAGGAGGAAGGCCTGTCATGTCAGGATGCGCTAAAGAACAATGACTCGCACACTCTGTTTAGCATAGTGAATGGAGGGGCACACCTTGTTGTAACACGAATGACTGGAACAAAGGTTATGGACATCCAAGTTTTGATCGTAGGCAATCCTAGTCGTTCTAAATAATGGTTTTGTTTCCTTCAATACTTTGTAAAAATATGCATGCATGCATTCATGCCTTTTGTTGAAAGTCAAAACATGTTCACATAACTGTGGCATGTAATTAGATGAAAAATTCAGTTAAAATGCACATTAAAATATGTAATAAAATCATAAAAGAGTTTCATGAAATTGAAATATACATGAAAGCCAAAAGATATACAACAGTTTCTATGCATACTCTTCTTTATATTGTACTGATTTATCATTAAATTTACATGTAATGCGAATCTCATAATTTATACTTAACAGAATCTCAAGTTTTGTTTAAATAAAAAATATATGGTATTACTTATTGTCAAAGCTTTAACTTTCAATTTTATGTAAGCGTTATGCAAAGGTAATGTTTGCAGTTACATGATCTTATAATATGTAATTCTTTGCTGCTGCAAATCTTATGCTGTTGAGGACAATTATAAAAATGGAAAACAACAGCAATCATTTTATTATTAATTTGTAAACATATTTGCATCCATATTTGGAGCTGAAAGGTAAGTTTGTTTTACAGAAAATGACAATCAGCTATTGTCTGTTTAGAAGAATAAAGAAAGCTGAAAATAAACTGTCTGCATGGTACGTGAATTTAAAACAACTTCGTTGAATTCTTTGTTGTTTTTTGTCATATAATGTAATGATTTGTTTTCTCAGACAAGATCACAGCATTCAAGTGTCTTCAATAAATAAACTTCGTCAGTTTTTCTGGAAATTGTAAAAATTATAAATATTTGTTGAATCATGTTAAAAATGTCTTTTTCGGTTTTTGCCAAGGACAGCACAAAAGAAATGCTTGTTTAAATCTCCCTATTCCCCAAGTGCACCTAATATTTACACACAGTCCTGTGTTTTATTATTTGCATATCTTTTTGTAAATGTTACAAATATTAGCTGGTGGTTATTGTTAGTTTAAAAAAATCTGTTACATTTTAAATGTTTGCTTGTGTGTCCATGAGTGATGGTAGTTAAAACTGAAGGAATTGTAAAACCTGTTCCTTACAAATACCAAAGATGCTCTTGTAATACAGACATTGGCGAGTTCTGTTAGTCCAAATACAAATTTTATTAACTCATTGATGCATTTATTGACTTCCAGACAACATCGCTGTTGTTCTTGAGTCCATAAAGTCACAGATGACAAGATATATTTTCATATTTTTCATGTGATATTTATATTGGCTTTTGTTACAATATACCATGTGATATTTTTACTAACACAACAACAAAATGATCTTGGGACTTATTAAAAGTACATTTGGGGGGTATTTTTTGTTGTTGCCGAGTTTGTTGAGAGGCACCTAGGCAGTAAGATGCATTGAGGATGACTGTACGTGGTGAAGATTTGTTATTATTAGGCTGCTGTCCACTCTCTCTCCCCTTGCCTTCATCTGGCCATCTCTCTGCTTTCTTGGTATGTCTTCTACATACTCCTTATTCTTCTTTAAATAATTGTGTTTATTTTCAGCTGGCGGTGTCTTCCGGCTGTAAAGGTTAGCGCAGAGAGTCTTCAACATTTGCTGAATCGATCCACCCATTCAGCCTATGTCACACGGGTACAAAATCATTCTCGCAGTTGGGATCTCCACAGACTCGTTTCGTCAGACCTTGCCTCGCCTGGTCACACATCCCACAACAACCTGTCGGTGAAAAGATCCCTGCGCGGTGTGTCGTTCACTACAGCGAGTCGATTAGGTCTCGGCTGTAATCGCCTCGCTAAGACGAGAGGGTGCACATCCCCGTTAGCACAGCGCCTGCGTCAGCTGTGCGACGCTCAGTTCGGCGTAAGTTCGTTCAAGATGGCGTCCACGTCGACGTGCGCCGCGAAACCGGAAGCCAGCATGCCTGACCCTGGATCTCGTGACCTGCAGGCTCGGAGTCAGCTGCGGGAGGTGTTTCTGACGGCAGTCAGGTCAGGAATGCCTCGGGAGATGCTGGAAAAGGTGTGCGAACGATCTTGAGCCTTTTCTGGGGCTTGGTAGATGTGACTGGTTTTGCAGAACGTTGGGTAGTGAGTGCAAATGGTCGTACTTGTGTGTTTCAAAAGTGGGGGGGG
>SMGT01010948.1:349978-402859 GCA_004794575.1 Lanistes nyassanus | reverse complement strand
GGGGGGGGGGGGGGGGGGGGATGCGTACGTACGCGCGCGCTAAGAGTGAGTAGGGCCTAAGAGAGATGCTTGCTCAGCTTCTGCCCCTGACGACCGACTTCTGCCTTCTGTGTGTGGAAACGAAGCTTTAATAGTTGCGCATGCGCTTTCAATGCCACCAGCAGCAGAACTAGCGGACAGTCTGAGAACGAATGTACGTAAATGCACGCGAGAGACGTACGTGTGTTAGATGGGAAGATTGACAGAGGTAGTCCAAGGGGGAATGCGAGTTACTGAAGCTGGTGATGGAGTCGTTCATGTGTAACGAAGTCGCGTTAAACAGTCGTAAAGAACTAATCAACAGCGTGCATCGTCTATAACTTTTGATGAATAATTTCTCTCCAAAAATGCCCCTCCTTCATGAGATTTTAATGAAATGTTTATGAAAAAAAGCAATCCAATTAAAAAAAGTTTTATTGCAAATAGTTGGACTAGATTCTTGTGACTGCTGTTATCTGACTTAGTGGAGCTATGTAGCTAGCGCCTGATATATAGTGGTGAACATTTATTTGCGATGTGAAGATTATTTTACATTAATTTTACACAGAGTTTTACGATTGACGCTGGGGCGACATCAAAAGGCGACATTACTGCTTCATCGCTTCCTTTCTCTCTCTCCCCCCAACTTTTTTGAGGACCCTTCCGAGTCACTGAACACAGACCTGTGCTTTTCAGTGGCCCTGTTCAAAATTCAGGCCAACGTTTTTGGCGTCGCGCGAGAATGTGCGTTTACGAAGGAAAGGTTTTTTTTTTATCTCCTGTAAATGCGTGAATATCTCTGGAGTGTATATTTCCATAGGCACTGTGCACTGAAATGAAAGATTTCTGCTAAGAATGTCTCGTGAGTCTTTTGCTCCCTAGTCACTAGAACGTGCATCAGCCAATTTATGATATGAACCAGTCAATTTATGGCATCCATTTCGGGGACACTAAAATATAGTTAGGATCCCATTTATGTTGATCCATGACTGACAAGAACGCCTGTTTTCTTTTAAGCGTCTAACATGTTTCTTGTAAAATACTAATTGCAGTGCTGTAGAACTAGCTCAACAGCCTGCAGAAAACAGGTTAATTTTTTTAAACAGATCCATATACGCGTTTCCTGTAGTGTGTTTTTATGAATATATATATATATATAAAACCATATGTAGAGGGCGAGGAAGATAAACATAGGTGGTATCTCTCGACTAAAATTGGACGACAATTTTCTTTTAGCCAGCTCGACTGGTTCTCTTCCTTTAAAAAAAAATGCTTCAAACGTGTGAGATCTGCGTTACCAGCGTCAGGTGTCTCATACCCCTTGGGGGTCGACGAGTAAATAAATCAAATTTAAAAAAAGACGCAGGGATTAACAACTTATGAGTTGGGTTGATAATCCTTGACGTTCCCGATACCGTCTTACTGGTTGAATCGCTCGTAAAAATCCTCCGGTTGACAAGCCGGGCTAGCACAGTCGCTGCGATATAACCTTAGGTACTGATAGCGCAGAACAGTATCCAGCCATGCAGCCAGCCACCGATGCCCACCCCAGCAAAAAGGGGGAGGAGAAGTCACGTGGAATCAGCCGGGCACCTCAGAATGCGCACTTGACAGCATGACAGAGATTTTTTGCTTCCAGCTTGTAATTGCGTAATTGTAAAAACCATTTTCGGGGCCGTGGGAAGCCACTTTTCTAGAATCGAGCGCTGCTGTTCCCGAGCAACTCTTAGCAAAAACTATCTTCAGGAAACACTGGCGGGAATGTCCGACGGACTCGGAAGTTTGCTGCGTCTGGACTTGAGAGGGAATGTGAACATTCGGAAAGATTTTCTCTGCAAGCCCTCGGCCGTTAATTTCGCACATGTATCGCATGTACTGCCACGGTTTTTAAAAATCGGTCCTTGCTCACCAAAGGTAGTTACTATAACATATGTGCTTCATGTTTCTGGTTCGGTTTGTGTTTTTATCAATTTGTTATGTCAGCACATAATTGGGCATATTTAAAAAAATTGTCGAATTTTCGCATTTTTTCTTTTACAGAGAATTAGACAAAGCTTCTTATCTGCAAAATCACCACCAACTATAGTTCACACGCGCATGTTCAGTAACATTCTCTAAAAGGAGGGGAGGGGGGCAGATGGGGGTGTGGGAAGAGTTGAGAAAGAGTTGAGAGAGTTGATGAGATTAACATAAGTGTAGTTTTTGTTTTGTTTAGTAATATTTAGTTTATTTCTTTATTTAAATGTATTAAATTTCGTATGAATTACTTGCCACACGTAGTATTTGATGATTCGCATGCCACATGCCATATTAAAAAAATCAGACCAGTGTGTATTCTAGTTAGCGAAAGCAGTTCCTATGGCTAGGCTGACCGAACGTGGAGTTACGTAATTTTAGACGGACAGTGTTTCCATCTTCCCGTGATTTAGCAAGGGGGAATAGCTCAACACTGCCCTTGTAAAAGTACTCCTATTCATCTGAAAAAAATCCAGCTCAATCAAAACTAAAACATTTGAGAACCCCCCCAAAACAAACAAACAAACAAAAAACAACAAAAAGCAAAGACGGAAAATGAGCGCAGTCGTGCATTTCCAGCATTTCCTGCTGTGCGATTTCACTGCACTCCAAGGCTTCGCATTGAGCGGAAAACATGTCCAGTGTAAACTGGTCTAGGTCAGCGACACTGGAAGTGACGTTTCAAAGAGCAGAGTCCCTCTTGCAGAGGGCAGCTTGGACGGAGACAGATAAGACCAGTTAGCGCCCAGACCATGCACGTACCACGAGGGACAGTGACTCAAGCTGGCCCTCTTGTTCATAAGTGGCAGAAGCGTCATCTTTCATAACAAAGCATTTCTTCAAGAGACACACAAAATAACAAGCAAACTTACGTGCACAAACTGCATGCGCTCTGATTGGTTGGGTCCGCGTATGATAAAACTGATAAGAAAGGCATTTCCCCCTTTGTCTTTGCGGACGATAAATGCACTGTTCTCTCCGCTTTTGACCAGAAGGGGTAATCTGCCGCTCGGAAGGAACAGTTTTCAGTTGTATTTCTATTTCGTTGTCGAGAAAAACGCACTTGCATTGTATTGGCGACGATAACTACAATTGCTTCAGTTAGCAAACGAGGCGGGATAACGGGGCGCAGAAAAGAGGCGAAATAGTACAGGAAATACTATACGAGTGAAAGGCGAAGACCTCGGTGGGACTAACCACGTTAATTAGCATTCCGTTTGTCAGCTGGCAGATCAGTGTTTGCGACATGGAGCTGTTTGTACTCGTGTCTCGACTGCCACTGGTCCTCCTGACTTTGAATGGACTCTCCGAGGTCTTGTCTCATGCCTATGGTGAGTTTATTTTTCTATTTCGCTGTAACAAATCAACCAACTTGTATAAATAACTATAATAGGTTACGGAGAGTAGACTCCCTGAAAGGTTTTAGAAACGATCTGCCTGAATCGACTGCTCAGCAGTTTCTTGTGCACGTCTTTGTTAATGACAGGAGCATAGGCGTGGACTGATCGCGCACCAAGAACATTTAATTAATGTAGGCCTATATACTTCCTTGATCTGATTACAGCTGATCATGAAACGTTGGCATCTGGATATTCATTCGTCCTTGTTTTCACGATCAAATACGATGATGGATAAATAGTTATATATTTGTCAGCAGTTTCTGTCGTCGAAACGTTAGACAATATTCACTTTCCCAAAGAAAATCATTGTAAATTTACCGGGATTTTTCTGCTGAGCCCCGAAAATGCAAAGATGAACATAGATTTCGATTTCTAAAAGAGGTTATCAGAAATTGTCGAGCTCCAGTGATGCAAAATAGAGTTAGGCAGTAAAGCCTTTGTGACATTGCATGATTTTTGTAAAACGCACCGAGGTTTAGTGATATTGTCAGTCCTGTTTCGGACAGAAATGGACAGTTTAGAGCGAAACGTTTGGTTTGGTTTGTGGTTACTTGTTAAGCTGTCCTGACCAAGGAATTATTTTTGGTAACCAGCTAGATTACCATGGTAATCATAGCGTTTACTACGACGGTTATGAAGTATGATGAAAACATGAAAACATTATGATGTGCAGACTGTACCAACACGACCATGGATCTAGTTCTGGTTGCGGACTCCTCAACCAGCATCAAAGCTCCCAACTTCAGACTCATGAAGGGCTTCCTGGCTAAAGTTGTCTCCGGGTTCCCCATTGACAGTCAGCACGTGCGCGTGGCCGTAGTGCGCTTTTCGACAGCAGTTGACGTCATAGTCACGCTTGCAGAGTCCGCGAGGGGGGAAGACTTGCAGAACGTGCTGACCAACATGGCGTTCAGAATCGGTATGTTGATTTCGCCAGTGCTGGTTGAGACTACCGCAAAGAACTGTCGATTTCTCTCTCTTCTCGTTCCTTTCCTGTCCGCCCGTCCGCCCGTCCGTCCGTCTGTCTATTTGCCTGTCTGTTTGGTGGTGTGTAGGTTATATATTTAGCTGTCGTGCTGTCTTACCTGCATTCTCTCTATTTGTTTGTGAACACAACTCTCCCACCCCCCTCTGCGCAGGAGGCACTAATACATACACCGCCCTGCAGAAAGTCAGAGAAGAGATACTAGTTCCTGCCAATGGCCGCAGACCGGACGTGCCTGCCGTGGTGCTGGTCGTGACAGACGGAGAGTCGTGGAACGTCAATCGAACCGTGACGCAGGCGGCGTTGCTAAGGCAACAGGATGTGAGGGTTCTGGCGCTGGGTATCGGGGCAAATGTGTCGATGGACGAACTTCACTCCATGTCCGGCGGTTTCGTGAGGCACATCAGCGACTTTGATAGTCTGGACAGCATCGTGGACAATGTCAGGGACGAACTTTGTGCAGGTGAGAGAGTATCGACCAACCAACCAACTAACCCCACCCACCCACCCACGCAACCACCCACCCACCCACACGGGATTGCTTGTTCTCTGATTTTTTTTAAAGGAAATCTTTTGCACAGTAACAAGCAACAGCAGGGTTTGCCTTTTTACAAAGTTACCCTGCGCGCGCAGAACACTGTCCATTCGCTTCGCACCAGCCACACATTTTTGTTTTTCAGAATCCGCTGGTGTGCAAAAAAGACCAGTCCTCTCCTTGACACACGCCGCACCATTCTGACAGGAGGCTTGACCTCAAGTGACTTGACCTTATCTAACCAATCTGACCCCTAGTTTCAGCTGCAGCTCTTGATCTCTTGATCAAGGCAGATTCTGCCGGTAGCGTCATGTCTGAAGAATAAAGGCGCATGCGCGTGGACCAGTAGATTATAATGATCACATGTTTAGCGGCACAAACTTGTGCGAGCAGACCACACGTGTGTTCTGTAACTCTTTGAAAACTGGTCCACGTGGATACAATAATACTGAGGGATTTATTCTTTATCAGGAAAACAGGAAAACAGAGCGACTGAAATTGAGCAGGATGCAGCGCCTAGTGAAACGGATGGTTGTCACGTGACGGCTGACGTATTAAGTGTCGAAGAGTAAGCGGATGTTGTCTTAGATAGGCGTAAACAAATCTTGATCTGTTGGTAGAAATAACAGTTGCAGACTGGGTTCTCAAAGTTTACACTTGACGTGAGTGTGAGGCCTGTTCAATATTGCTAAAAGGGTAACAAAATGTCTGTCAGAACACTATGCTTCGTACTAACGTTTGCTGCACTTCTGATCCTGAAATTGTCTGTAGCTTCCGCCATAACAAGTGAGTAAAACACGAGAGGAACTGGATTTATTTTTTACGTTTTAATTTTTCTTTCCATACTTGGTTGAGATTGTTTTAGGCTCTTTCTTTCTTTCTTTCTTTCTTTCTTTCTTTCTTTCTTTCTTTCTTTCTTTCTTTCTTTCTTTCTTTCTTTCAGCTCTTAGTAATGCGATGGTCTCTTAATTTAGAAAGCGACAGTAATGAGTGGTAATTTTTAACATTAATGTTTATGATGTTTGTGCTAGTTTATTTAGAACCGAATTGAAGTTAATTGTTATGATGCAGTCTGCAGCTCTTGCCAAAGAAATTTTCCTCTTTTGCTAGTGTACAAGTCGTACAATACAGGCATAATAGGCCTATTATTACTTTTTAAATACAATTTGACGGCATGGTTTTATCTTTTTTTTCAACTGTTCATGTTGCCAACCTCAGAATTGTTGACTATTGCTCTCCACGATATGCACATGACAAGTGAGCGCGTGTCAGAACGTGCAGCAGGAGATTTTGCTCTGTTTGAGGGTTGGCGGACTAGTTTATATCAATAAGGTCACAGGTGAACAAGATCCTTTACACTACGCTGTTTGATTATAGTCTTGGGGCTTTCATGGGTCAGTGCGCGCGCGCTCGCACGCACACACACACCATTTTCTAAATAATTTTTAAATCTTTATTTTAGCTGCTGTGACAAACAGTAGCCCCAGCAAAGACACCATCGGTGATACATCATCCCTTTTGGTGGCCTCCACGCCTTATTCCAAGCAGGAGGTGACTTCTGATGAACCCGATTCAAGCACCGCCGACACCACAAGTAAGCTTTGCTGGTCTTTCCACTGTACAGATACCTTCTTTTTTTCCTGTTTCTGTCCGTCTTTTCGATTCATTCATTCTTTCTTTTTTCTTCTTTTCTTTTCGTTCTTTTTCTTTCTTTCTATGGTGGTAAGCGCTTACGTCATGTATGTTACAGTTTCTTGTACTTCATGGAACATTCCCTGGACTTTTGTGTTAAAATATTGTACAAACTAACCATTTACAAGGAAAAAATCTACGATCCCGCGGTATTGTTAAAAAAACCCCCGCAATTTGTTTTCTCATTCTCATCTCACACTTTCCTCCTATTTAGCAGGAAAAACTAGACTTTTCAAAAACCTGGCTTGAAGTCTAGAGATCCTGACAGTCCGTACTTTAGCCCACAGGCGAACAGAAAGGGGTGACAGTGGCAGTACAGATCCTGACAGACCGTACTCTAGCGCACAGGCGAACAGAAAGGGGTGACAGTGGCAGTACAGATCCTGACAGACCGTACTCTAGCGCACAGGCGAACAGAAAGGCGTGACAGTGGCAGTGCACGCAGCGAGCCAAGTGGCGGAACACTTGTGTGGCGCGTGCTAGGAATCTGGTTGCACCTCAGTTCTGTTATCAAGAGGAAGCAGCATATCCGTGCCGGCATCAGCATGAATCGTGCGTCAGCGTTTCTGGAAGAGCGTCTGTCTCGACCTTATGACCTCTTGCGGCCTAGCTGCAATGCTATTGCTGTATCGCGTTTGAAGTGTTTACTTAACAGACGACATGCGTGATCTGCGCTGTGGTTGTTGTTTGTTTTGTTTGGGGTTTTTTTGGCCAACAGAACCCTTTAGTTTATGAGTCTCTTGCCTAATTAATCCAATGTTTATAATAAAAATCATTATTTATGCGACTCTATCCTCCTCTGCTCCCTCTTTCTCTCACTATTCCCTCCCCTGTCGACACCAGCATCTTTTCATGTGGCATCTTCTTCTGGTGTGGAAGCTCGCATACAGTATTAGAATTTAGTAAGTCATTGCCCGATAACATATTTAACTAGATATAAAAAGAATGGAAAGCTTACGGTAACTTATTAGTCTGGCTAGCTAGGTATATTAATGAACAGACGTAGACTGGTTCTCGCTTATTCTGAATTAGCTTATGTACAGGAAATTGGCATTCTTGGTGCTGCGCATGCTTACAGCATTATTTGTACTTTATCTTCCTCCCTATCTATCTCACATCTCTCTGCTCCCTCCTCTTTCCCAGATTCTTCTGTTGGACCCTTTCTTTCGTTTGTGCTTATCTCGTTATTGTTAATCTCGTTTTCGTTCGTGGTCCATTTAGAACATTTTCTTGAAAAATACAAATGCGACTGTAATCACATTTATTTAAACACTGGTTGCCCTGCTGGTAAACTTGTGTACATTTTCTATCCACGTCACGTGGATGTATTACTATGAGATGTTCTGAGTTTGTACCTATGTGGATTATGAAGACATCGATGTGTGCAACAGAGTGCCTCGAGCAGAGAGTGGACATCGTCTTTGTGGTGGATGCCTCCTACAGCGTGGGAACAGCTAACTTCGAGCAAGCCAAGTCTTTTATCAGCAAGGTTGTAAGCGGCCTTCCCATTGGCCAGTCTTCGGTGCGAGTGGCCCTCGTTCGCTATGACAGCGAAGTCGACGTCATCAGCCCTTTCTTGGACACTCTGACAGCTGTAACCAGCTCTGTGAGCAACATGACATACCCAGCAGATCGCGGCACCAACACTGCTGGGGGGCTGAGGACGGCTAGAGAACAGGTAATAGTAATGGTACTGATCTGAGAACAGCTGACATCGTCTGTAGCACAACGCTTTTGGGATTTCATCTAGTTGACGACAAACGACGACAAACACTTCTGTTTAAAGATATAGTTGGACGCCTAGTAAACAATGTACCTCGTAGCTGTTATTTATGATAAGAGGCTTATTCATGGGTATATTTTCCACATGGTTATCGAAAACGAAACAACGAGTATTTTTTAAAATGGTGAGGTGTGCAGAAGATATTTCAAGTAATTAAATCCCTCCCACAGCGTCCACCATGGGAAAATCTTTACGTTTTTAATGACAAAATTTTTTTAAAACATGGAAACTTTTTTTTCAGCTTTTAGAGAGACGTGAACAGAAAGAGGACGTGAAAGACGTTGTTATTACGATCACAGACGGGGAGAGCGACGATTTTGTGGAGACTGAAGAAGAAGCTACTTTTCTGCGCGACCTTGGGGCGCGTCTGGTCTGGCTGTACGTCTACAAAGTGTCTGGACCCATTGACGTGGAGAAGGACACCATGGGGTCAGCAGGAGACTCAGTCACGGCAATAAAGAGCTTTGATGATTTGACCGACGACATTGTTTTACAGACGATAATCGCATCTTGTTCGGGTAAGCGCCCATAAAGTATTGGCTAACTGTTCTTTTAAAAAGCTGGAATTCAGACTTCAGATTTCAAACTGCAGACAACAGACTTTAAACTTCAGACATAAGATTTCAGACTTCCGACGACTTCAAACTTAAGGCGTAAGACTAATTCGGCCTGTCAAACTGAAAAGGGAGAGGAGAATCGATGGTCTAATGGAAGGACTGTCAAATAATGCATCATATTTGAAAAGTAATCACGGCATAGAGTTTATTACCTTAATTTAATGAAATTTAAGTTAAAATTAAAATACTTTTCATTTTATTAGGTAATCACAGATGTAAACTCTGTATAGTTAAATAGTATGCTGACATTCACGTACCCAGTACACTTTCAACAAACGCTGTCTGGCAGAACTGCATTCAGTCGGCTTCAGGTTTTCGGGAATTCCTCTCTTAGACTTATAGCTTTGGGAAAACATGGAATATGTGATTCTTTTAAAACTATTTTTCCTGCTATCTGTCATCGTTAGTGAACAAATGAACAAATTAATGTTTTATTTATGTTTTTGGTAAGCTCGCCCAGTTTATCTTTAGCACGCCCTGTCAGAATTTTATCAGGGGACATTCTCTCATGCCAAAGTCAATCTTTCTGAAAAGTGTCGATTAATCTCATCTTTAATTCTTTCCGAAACCATTTAACATACCCAGTCCTTTGATTTTCCCACCAAAACCCGATCCAAACTTGTGTACATTGTAATCATTCCAAAGTGTACTACAGCGACCTTATTGTCGTGATGCGAAGTTAGTTGCATAACGTTTCTATGTAATCGTTCATGTGAAAACCGTGTGATAAAATACACGTGTATTAAAATATTTCCCTTGTAATCGAATGTCGATTGATGTTTGTGTTTATGGACGCTGTGTGGTCTACTGAACAATGTATCGAACCATTGCTGTGACTGCTTTTGAAGAAAGTATTTCGTATGTGCTTATGTATTTGTTCTTTGTTTTTAGATCAAACAGCAACAACTGCTGAGGTCACAATAGCTTTGCAAACTACGGATCCATCTACAGCATCACCTGTATACTCGGACAGCGATATAATCGCTAAATCCATCGTCTCATCTACAGAACAATCAGTCCCAACCACCGATTCGTCAAACGCAAGCACTGAGCAGACGGCTGTCACTACGGAAATGCCATCTTTAAGCACAGAATCGCCAGACGTTACTACTGAATCTTTAGTCGACCTGACTACCGCCAAGACACAGTTCTTCTTGTCCACCGAGAAGCAGACACCGGACGCGCGCCTCGCTTCCACTGCCTCGCCGGAAGCTCCGTACCCCGAGGGTTTGACACTGTCGTCTGTCCTGTTTGGCCTACTGTCGACGGAGCAGCAAACGGACGGAATTTTCTTCAATGAGGACAGCTACGACTCTGTGGACAACCAGACAGACTGGAGATCGACTTCACCTGCACGCGCCGGAGACGTCGATATGTCGTCCTCTTTTCCGGCATCCCATCGAGCGACCAGCTCCAGCAAGCTTGAGTCGACTACATCCCAGACACTGCAACACCAACATACCACAGACGAAGCAGAAACAACATCGCCACAAACATCGCCACAAGCATCGCCACAAGCATCGCCACAAACATCATCGCAGACTGTGTCTGTCTCAGTTTCACTTCCTGCCATTTCCCCCGTGTCAACGGCACGAGTGGACCTCTCCAGCCAGGATTTGCGGGAAAGCCCATCGAAAAAAATAGACGATGAACTCTGGCATAAAGACTGGCCTTTCATCGTCGGCGTTACCATAGGAACGGCCGGCATTGCAGCTTTAACCACCGGCGCCATCATGTTTGCTCTTCGACGCAGAAAGCAGCGGAAGCATGAGATCACTCCAGCATCGCCAGCTCCATAAGGGGTTAAACCCGCGTCCGTAAGACATTTGGTTGAGGCTGGCATGGTTAAATTTTAATAGTGGATTTGCAAAGCAATGAGTTTGCAATTCTTATTAGTTTTTCAAAGAAATAGCAGGCGATAGCTGTTCCTAGGTTGGAACCATCAGCAAATGTCAGTATCACAAACGACAGATCTGTAAATATTGCAAGAACCCTTCGTAGCTGGATGAATGCACGTCCAGTTAGCCTATATGGGGTTCTTCCGCGAACTAGGAGACACATTTTTCTGGTAAAAGAAAGGTCTGAGGACAGGTGAACAAATCGCCATGGCATCCACTTTATTTTGAGACGAAATATTGGATAGAATCAGGATTTTTAACGATCACGACATTTCTTTCCATGCCAGTGAATTTTACCTTTATCATCCGGAGCGGTTATGCACAGAATGCACGTTGTTTTGTCTGGGCTGTTTACTGTTTAACATCAAGTCAGCGGATAAGGACATGTCACGACTGGGTTAGGAGGACATGAGGATGACGAAGGTTGCTGAGGGGTAAAGAAGGGGGAGAAAATAGTAGCACCAGGTGGACCCAACCACTTACTCCAAAAAGAGTCACATACACAGAATGTACAGATGCGGAACATAGAATCTATACACACGACTTTGTGTGTTGGTACCAAGCACGCGGTACCGCTGTTTTACAGACAGTTGCCAAAGGCTATATTTATCGGTCAGTTTGTGCTTTAGCGTGCAAGAGTATGAGGACTGAATCTAGATATGACATGCATGCGTATATACAATAAATATGTATGCACCAAAGCAAAAGACAGAGAGAGAGAAAGAGCGTTATATGTATGTTTACGCACGCATGTAAATAAAGATGCATATATATGTTGAATGTCTATAGTTTATATATGTTGGGAACCACAACCAAATATTATCGAAGCACATAAAAGTTATACTGAATTATATCGAACCTTATGTAAGTAACAGCAGTGTATTTTAAAATGTCTTCCAGTGTTTGCGTGCTGTGTATTCTGTGGAAATAAGTCTGCATACCAAAGACGCCAATGAAAGGTTTAACAGTCGTGTTTGCTTCCAGAAAAAGTTTACATGGCATGTTCTGAATATGTACGCGTCTTTCATCTCGCTTAAATTCTACATGTTTCTGCTATTTGATCATAGATCAAAGAATTTTCATTCTGAACCAGATCAAACCTGGGGGGGGGGAGGGGGGGTATTGTTGCTTAACGTCCAGCCGCAAACTGTGTGCATATCAGGACGGTGTTGCTTAGACAAAGTTTACGTGCTGCGACACGTGGGACTGATGTCGCAACACGGGCTTCAGTCCCACCCAGTCACATTATACTTACACCGGGCCAACCAGTCCTAGTACTGTTCCCTGTCGTGCCAGGCGTCTGGCTGGGCAGCTACTAGATTGCCAATTTTTAAGTCGTAGGTATGACTCGGCCGGGATGCGAATTACCGACCTCCCGCCTCGGAAGCGGACCACTAGACCACCAAGGCGGTCATTCAAACCCGTCAGGAACAACAACAACAAAATCTGCACAAGGCACTTGCTCAGAGAGGTTTGCACATTGTGGGAGATCGACGATCAGAATAGTTTTGCTGACATTAGTCTATTCGATGTTTCTTTTCAAACTTAAAATTTTTTCTTTTATGAGGCCTATATTTTTATACAATTTCTTTTTTGCAGTTGTTTCTTAGTGCGTATACACATGAAGGGAGTTTTGTGACAGTTGAGAATGAGTCACCAGGAAATTATTTTATGTCTTCTGCAATGAACTGTGCACCCAGAAGATTTAGAAGTGAAAGTATTTGAGAAGGGATGTGTATGTTAGAAACTGTTACGGATTAAACATCAACAACAAAACTGATGTCAACGAAGTGTCTGAAAGTGCTGCTACATCCTTCAGTTTAGCACAAGGACGGAGCTCTTTGTGTTGTCAGCTGGCGGATGTGTTCTCATATCAAATAAAATTGTTGAAATAATATAGTAAATTGATTTTGTTTGGATTTCATTTGTGCAAATGTAAAAGAGGGAAAGGGTTTAGGTTACTAGGGGCTCTACAGACACAGAGGCCGAGAGGGCGAGATCGTCCTTCCAATGTGACAAGGCAGGGGCTCGACCGAGTGATCTCTAACATTTCTGCACTCTTGCTACTCTTGGCTCTCTCCACACCACGGTCTTTTGCCATTCAAAAACTGTGAAATCAATGTCTATTGTCAACCCATTTTAAAATGATAATATCTCAAGTCAATGGTTGCTTGGAAGTTACTGCGAATCGTTCTTTGTTTCCAAAAAGGAAAAAAAACCTACAGACAGGAGGAGTGTTGGTGGTGGCTAGAATGCCAAGAGTTTAGGAGTTATCCCTCTACTTGTCTGTAGGTTGACATTAGTGTGGATTCAGTAAATCGCGGAGCGCATTGAAAGGTTCACAAAGAAAATTAGCATAAACTTTTAGCCTTGCAGGTATACTGAAACATGTAAACTGGAATTACAAAACGCTTCTGTTGTTATAACTAACGAAATGGACATTTAAAAAAAAAACCCTCGTACAACCCTACTTCCCTACGCCCTATAAACAGGTCACGACACAACCTTTCCCTTTACTGAACTTGTTTCCGAGTCAGTTTAAAGGATTATAATATAGTGGGATACGGGGCATTTTGATCATGCTGGGTGCCGGGGCGGTTTTGGTGGTGATAATAATGACAACAACTACTGCAACTGTTTTTTCCCCATGTTATAAGCATTTATTCGTGTAGATGCATAGCTTGAATAGCTTGTTTGTGTGTTGCGGAAACAAAGCGACGTAGAGTGTTGATTTCCTATACCTATTTACTTACAGATATTGAAAACACACAGACCCCCTTGTTCTGGACAAAATTTGGCTCGCGCGATGAGCCCGGCAGGAAAGCAGCAAAGCCCAGATGCGGTCACCCTGTGTCGACATCGCCGTTCTCCGCTTTTCTACACCAGGAACACGAACTAACGCGTCATCGAAAATGGCAGCAACGCAGTCAGGGAAAGTCCCGCGGAATCTAGGCCACTGAGTTCTGGTCACACCCTCTGGGTTATCCGGTCTCAGCCACACAGACAAACCAGCAAACTTGCACTGGCAGCGGCGTCTGACAAGATGTTTTAGAGCAGACATAGTGTCCATGGCGCGTTGATCTGATCTGTCATACGTTCGTCTTGCCAACGAAGGCTGTGAAACAGACTGACCACGCGGACAAGCAACAAGCAACAAGCAACGAAAGTTTAAATATATTTATAGGTCTATATCCGCACACACAGTTTTCAACTGCATCGGGAGGCAGGAAGAGTGGGCTGAGAGCAGGTTAGTAGAAGGAAATCGTTCCTCGAAGACGTTTGGAATTTACCATTTGAGGTTCACTCAAAACGTACCACACACACACATAAACACACACAATGATATTAATTCCAGAGTAACACATGTACAAAAAGGGAAAACACTAGACACCAAACACTAAGCAGCGTATCACACCATTTGAAGCCTTTCCAAACACTAATGTGATGGGAAAAAGAGGATTGCAATGAAACTTCTATTCCATACGAATATATGTACTTACATAATTTCTAAGAGAACAGTTTGGTACAAAAAAGGGAATAGGTTTAAGAAGTGGAACCTGTATGCTGCCACGAATGCTAGCAGAGTTATCATCTTTCAAGTTTTTTTGTCTCTATTCTCCTTTCACCGAAACTGTCTCCTGGAGGTGTTCCTCTTCGTCAAAGAGTTGATCTGTTTTTATAGAAAAGTTGTCTTCGCATTTCTTTCCCCCTCCTCCTGTACCTCTTCCTCCATCCCTCCGATGCCAGTGGTCAACGTGCCCTTCAGGAAACTCCCTGCAGGATCGCTTGACCTATTTATAAACAATGTGGCATTCTTTGACTGTAGCCAATGTCCCATTCATTGCTCGACTCGATAGTCTAAACGAGCAGTTAATTACTTAAAGGAAAAGCAAAGTGGAAAACAAGTGGTCCTGAAAATATTGATGTGGTTTCCTCATGTCTTTATGCGCTACTAATGGCTTGTGCGACGAACAAAACATTTTTGGATGTCCAGTTTTAGTAGCGCAAGAGTCACCAGGGCATGCATCTGAAGCAGGCAAAAAATGCCGGAAGTCAGAGAAATGTTGACCGGAGAGGTATAGCGTGCATGTACGGCAATTAAACAAACGACCACGCCAGAGCATTCCGACGTTTTTGCAACCAGGGCCCTGTACTCCGGCTTTTAAATGTGTAGCTGTTGTCCTAAAGTGAAAATGTTTTGGCTATCAGCCGAAGGTATGCATATGGTTTGATTCACACAGATTCTGGTTGATGTAACGCACTGAAGTCTTGGCCGGCTGTCCGGGGCAGCAAATTTTTTTCCCCAATTGAGTTCTCCCCATCCCGGACACGCATGCGCAGGCCACCCTTCATCCCGTTTAGCGCAAAGACACAGGCTAGAACTTGTACATCAAAACAGAAGCCCTACTTAATACCACACCATAACTCTACCCCTACCCCCGTCCCCTCCAAAAACATCGTAAGCTAATAATGGGTTTCGAGCCTGCGATATAACCGTGAAACCCAACTTCTTTACTAAATGAGCTACGAATCACCACGGATAATGAGCAGCTCACTGGCTTACTCATGCAGCATGAAGTTCCGCGCGAAGCCCAGGGGAGAGAACTCCTTTTCGAACCAGCCAGTTTGCAAGCAGCCACGGCATCCGCCCTTGAAGGAACCACAGACGATAACAAAAGATTACGAGCGTATGGCATTTATTATATGGCAGGGGTCTTTCTGAACTGGAAAATCGACTGACAAAACCTCCCAAAGATCCGTTGCTCTTTCTCACCCTTTGGGCGGCCCGTGATACAAGCGGGTGCAGCTTTGTTATCTCTGGGAACTTTTTCGTCCAAGAAAAACTGGAGCAATTTTTATCGATGGCGGAGCACGAGTTACAGCGCGCGAGGCAGGAAATTTCCTCGCCCCCCTGCCTCACAAATTGTTGCAGTCTTCATGCAGCCACCTAGAGATACAGAGAAATCTGTCTCAGTAACAGTAACAAGAAGTTTGGTGGCCATAATGCCTGTAGCATCGGAAAGTTAGCACGAAGGTAACAGAAGTTCCTTCACCGTAGCTGAGACAACAACAGGACGACGACTAGTAATTTGTTTTGATTTTTCTCTTCATCTTTCCACCATCACCATCACCACATTCACCGCTGCTGGTGCAACAGTCCCCCACCCCACCCCACAACTACCACCACGCTACTTTCATTTCAACTGGCACAGGTGGCAGAAGTGAAGTGTTCGCGGCAAAACTTTACATATTCCATTCGGTGATTCCTATAAGACTTACTCGCTGCTTCGGCTGTTTACTAGAAGATGTAAAATAAGCTCTCGGGACTTCCCCTCGCATGGGCGGAGCCTGCATAAATAGTTTCAGCAGTGTCTTAAACTCCGCCTGTCTCCGCCAGTTGCCAGTGTGCAAGTTTATAGATGGCGACTTCTTTCCTTAAAGCCATACTGTTTCTGCCATTTTTGACTTTTCAGACTGCTTTGGAAATCAACACACGACTAGGAGAGAACAAGTAAAGTAAGTATTGGTATTAAAGTGGATGATGATTATAATGCACTTTGAATATTTTTCGCTCTAATTACACGCGAAAGTGTTAAAGCAGGTACAGAATATGTGCTGTGTGTATGAATAGTATGTAAGAGGTATGCTACGTGTGTTCTAAATGTTATAAAAGCATGCCCCTGCTTGACTGAACTTGCTGCTGGAACTCATTTGGAACATTATCAGAACACCATTTATACATTTTCCGGCAATTTGAGCACTTTCGAGAACACAGACCAGAACACTTTTTACAGTAGTTTAGCACCAACACATCTAAAGGGTTCTAGATCAATGTAAAATGCTTTCTATTTTGATAACTAAGTGTTCGAACTTGAACACTTCTTGTTTACAGTGTAAGGATGCTGAAGACGACGACGATTATAACAATTAAATTTAAAGCGGTTTTCTCTACACTGGTCTGCATTTTATATTCTTATCTTTTAAAAATTTAATAAAGAGAAAAGAAGAAGGTGGCTGCTCCTTGGGGTAATAATGGAGCTTAGCCAGACGAGTTAACTCGATACTCAAGCTGTAAGTGAGCGCAGGCATATTGAGATGTCTTGCAGATGTGAGTCTCGTCACATTGGCAAACCATTTAACTGTACCAGTCGCAAATTGCACAATATTAAATTAGGTACTGAAATTTAGATCAGTGAAAGCAAAAGAAATAATATTATTATACACAAAGCACACCAAGCACCCTTTCACTTCCACAGAATAAAATAATGAATGCATGAACGAACGAACGAACGAACGAACGAACGAACGAACGAACGAACGAACGAACGAACGAACGAACGAACGAACGAACGAACGAACGAACGAACGAACGAACGAACGAACGAACGAGATTCAAGAAAAGTTGTAAAAGGATTATCACAGTTTGGTATGGTGCAATGCAGCTCGTCATTCGAGTCTTTATTATGCAGTGAGAACCAATACAGCCTCTTGCAAACTAAAGGCAAGCGATAGTCTCTCTAGGCGGGGCGGCGATAACAGGATCTCGTTAGAAGTCAGGGTGGGAGCTTGATGGCGTCTGGCTTTGTTTGCCGCCTGTCTGGAGTCGTTGACTCGTCTCTGTATCTGGGGTGGGGATCTTTTTCCTGGGAGGATCTGGAGTCGCTATTGTCGAGTGTGCAGTAGCTGCGCTTGATTGATGCAAGTGTTAGATGGGATTCCTTCTTGCCACAGACTGCACTCTAACGCTATACTTGACGCCCCTGACGCTAATGCACTATGGCCTTAACTGTCCAGTATTCGAAGAGAAGCTTGGATTACACTGCCATTACCTTACCGCAAGCTGTCAATTACTCCCCTGCTTTCAATGCCATTGCAGAAAGGAAAACGGACTGAGCGACCCGCAGTTTTCCTCCAAGTAATATGAGGGGTATCCCCAAGTGACTCACGTTGATATGTGCCAATAAGGGAAAGCGTTCTGAAATAAAGCGAAACGTCAAATCGACATTTATTGTAGTTATAGTGAACAGGATGGACTTATGTGGTCGATGGATGAGTGTCCTTGACATTGGTTTTCACAGCTGAAATGTAGCAGGTTCGATGCCAATAGCACCTTTGGATATTTTTAGGTGGGGTGGGGTTAGTAATTAGGGCGTCTGTTTGCATACTATATAAGTTGAAGACTAGGCCTATGTCTGTCTGTATTAACCTACAACTTCCTCTATTATGATACTATTCCACCCATCTGTGACTGAAGGACGATCTGTATCCCAACCTGTGTTTCGTTCATCTCTCCCTCTGTGTGTTTGTTTCGTTCATCTCTCCCTCTGTGTGTTTGCTGGGTTCATCTCTCCCTCTGTGTGTGTGTGTGTGTGTGTTTCGTTGTTTTCACTATGTGCCTCGTCCGCGCGAAGTGTGCATGAAATGTGTTCTCGCGCGTTACAAATCCACATTTATTATTATTATTATTATTATCGCTAAAGGATTCTAGATCAATGTAAAATGCTTTCTATTTTGATAACAAAGTAAGTGTTCGAGGGGGGATAGTGAAAGATTCACTTTTTCCTGTTGACTTTTACCTTAACTTTATTTCCTTTACTTTTTTCTCTTGACTGTTTTCTTACAATCTTGGCCACCATGGAACTGATTTTTGCAAACTACGAGAAAAAAAAAGATTTCAACAAAGGGCACGCGAGAACTATATTAGTGTGTTCAGAGTGCTTTAAGGAGGATAGGCCACAGTATTTCCATATATTAAAATATTCTGCTTTTTGGAACCTGGTGCCGTTTGCATGCTTAGCTATTTTTAATCTATATCATCACTACCAGTACTATTTAAGTATTTTCACACTTGCACATTTACTGAACTACCCTGCAACAATGTAAACCCAAGAATGGTTCACTGATTTATGGTGAGTTGATTCCCAATCAGGAGTTGGAAATTCCTATAAATACTTTCCATCGATTCTGATCGACAGTTTGTTAAGGCGTCATATAGATAGATCATAAGGAGTGCAAACAATAATGACAAGACCATAAGGAGTGCAACCAATAATGACAATTACTATTAATAAAATCAGAACATTTTAATATCGAAAACGAAAACTCTATCACATCAGTGCGTCGTGTTTTCATTGCGTTCTTTGTGGCGATCGGTGTCTTGAGCTAGACAGCACCTGTGTTTCTTCTCACCATTCGGGGAAGCTAATGTCTCGAACATATAATATAATGGATTTAAATCTTTTCCTCCGTCTTCTATTTCCTCATAATATGAATAATCCGATAATGAGTCGCGCGATGATTCTCATGAACTCAATGTAAAAAGCTACACTCTGGTCTAGACTAAACAACAGTACGCCCAGCTCGTCCTTCTGTGGATGACGTCACTGCGGCTGCTGTGTTCCCTGCTAAGTATTCGGCAATCTCCGGCGCGGCGGCTCTCTGAAAGCTACACTTTAACTGGAATAGTCATTAGTTCCGGTTTCAGTTATCTTTGCTGAAGCAGTAGATTGTACGACGCTTTGATTACAAAATAAAATTACCGTTGTTCCGAATCTCCTGTAACCCAGGGTCGTAGGAAAGGCTAAAGACTACACTTGTGAGTGAAAGGAAGGGCGTCAAGTCATCTCACTTGAGAGCTGTCTACAAAGGCTCAGTTGAAAGTTTCCTTAAACAGAGAGAATGAGACAAACTGACAGAAAAGAGTATGCTCGCTCAGTGCTAAAGAACATTATTAAAACTCATAAAAACCTTTCTCACAACCGATCAAATACATACAACAGACGTTGGGGAAATCGAAACTGGCCGTAGGTAAACTGGAGACTGGGCGAAATGACTGGTAACTTATCAAGATTTAAGCAGCTGGTGGAAAAGTATTTCGAAGCGTTAAAGGCACCCAAAAGAAGTAAATTTTACTATATTTGAACACCATAATATTTAGCGCTTTTTACAGAAATTTTACTGAGGTGGACGGTCAGTTGCCTGCGTTGAAAACTGTACTGATAATAAATAATGAATGAAAAATATACATGATTGCAGAAAAATAATATGACTGTAACTTAAAAATATGCCAAGGAGACTTTTACTATAGAGTATGATGTATACGACAGTCTCTATAAGCCATCAGCGAACCCGGACTGTAAAGTTCGGGTCACATCTGGAGCATAATATGCAGCGTTTATCTCTCTGGACAAAATTAGGTCATGCAAGTGTTGTGTTTGTGCACCATGCTGGATGGCATGCCGTGCCTGTTTGTTGCTGTTGTGGTTTTTTTGTTTTGTTTTTTGCTTCCTGCTCCGCCCTGAGAAACCCGCAATGTCGTCGAGTTATCTTGCATCACACCGCGAACTTTCATTGGCTGACTTCAAACTCGAGCAGGACCGACGTGGCTCGCACGATGAGCTTTCCCCTCTAGCGTGTGCTTTGTTGTCCTGTTTGTTACCTTCTAGCTGACTGCTCTTGCGGGGCTACTCAGGGTCACCGCGTCTTCTCTAGCACCATACGTTGATAATGTGGCGCAAGCTAGATGTCGGTGCTTCTTTCGTCCTAAGGTAATTGTCAGAAACACTAGTAGCGTCTGGCAAATCTGACACAAGAAACACCAATGCCTAGAATCGTTAGCAGTTCATCTCTTGTGAACCAGAAAAACTCCACAGGCTGTTAATCAGAGAAATGTCGCACTTTCCCTTGATAGACTCGTCGCTGAACGGTTAGTGTCCCCTTGCTTTAAAAAATGCAGATCTGTTTTGATAGAAAACAGAATCTATGAAACAGAACTTTTGTTTTTCCATTTTTGAAACTTGAAATGGACATTGGAGAATGATTTTATTGGATTTTCAGTGTTCTATTATTAAAACCAAATACAAATGTAAAAGGGGTTCCAACCGTTCATTTCTCGTGCAGCTTTGTAAAACGTGATGTTGACCTTGACATTATAACACCCAGTGCCTTCGCACACACGGAGAGAGGTCAGCGTAAAGGGCAAAGGGCAAAGGGCAAAGGGCAGCGTTTACGTTCATTTTACCACTGATAATCTCACATCATCGTACCCATCCAGACACAACATACACCTTTCCCATTCTCATTGTATCCATAGCAGCAGGTTGGAAATGGACTGTAAACATTGTCCGTGGTAGTTTCAACATGAAGAAAAATGAAAAAGAGGAAGAACGTTACTTTTTCTCCGGAGTTATCTATCCAACCGTCTTCAGGCAGTTTCCATTAAGGGTGAAAAGTCTGTCTACCTTAAAGTAAACGCCGGGGTCCCTCAGGGCTCCGTTCTGGGCCCTCTCCTATTTTTGATCTACATAAACGATATCACTGAAGACATCTTGTCAACTATAAAACTCTTCGCGGATGACACAAGCATATACTTCGGTTTAAATGACCCCGACGTCAGGAAAGAAACCTTAGAATCCGATATAGTACAAATACGGAAGTGGGCAAAAACATGGAAAGTCAAATTTAACGAAAATAAAACTAAATTACTTAACATTAGAAAAGGATCCGAACAAACCCACGAACTCCATTTCGGGAACACTATTTTGAAAGAATCAGAAAGTCACAAACAACCGGTCATTATACAAGCTAACTGTAGGTGGGAGGAACATGTCAATTACGTGGCCACAAAAGCTACTCCCCTTATTGGACTCCTTAAGCAATACAAATACTATGTAGAAAAGCACTAGAAACCATGTACAAGTCCTTCATTCTGCCTATCTTCGATTATGCGGACGTCATGTGGGACGGCTGTGCCAAACACCAAGCAGATGCACTAGAAAAACTCCACTTAGAAGCAATCAGAATCATAATTGGGGGAGTGAGGGGCACTAGTCACGTAAAGCTGTATGAAGAATCAGGATTTTGTAGCTTGAAGGAGGAAAAAACACAGGCTGTTGCTCTACTTCAAAATGATCAACGGCCTCTGCCCTGAATACCTGCTACACACTCTCCCCCCACTTACCTCCTCACATAACCCTTACAACAGACGCAGACCGCATGACAGATATATCCCATACGCAAGAACGGAGCTTTTCAAAAACTCATTCATACCGCAAACATCTGCCGACTGGAACCTGCTCCCACAATACATACAATCCACTCATTCAATCTCAGAACTCAAACGATACATAAAAGTAAGCCAACAAGCTATCCCTCCCTACTACTACATTGGAAATCGCAAAGAACAAATCATTCACTGCAGACTACGACTAGGAATGAGCGACTTGAACTTTGACCTACTTAACAGGCACTTAATAAACAATCCCTCGTGTGCATGTGGTCTCGAACCAGAAACAGCTGAACACTTTCTATTATACTGTCCCCTCTACAGAAATGCTCGCCAACATACTATACAAACTCTCGATTTGCCGGCTCCTCTTCTCCTCAACACCGACCTCTTACTTTCAGGAAACAAAGATCTGTCTCTCTAAAAACACCGAAATTTTCTTATGTCTACACAAGTTTATAAAAGAATCAAAACGCTTCTAGCTTTCTCTGACTCTAAATTACATTTGACCACTTCTGTACTTCCTGCCTGCTTTAGGTGCACAACCAGTACACAAGCCCATAGCGTGGTAATCGTGGTTCCTCCTCCCTCCCCTTTCTCTATCTTCTTTCTCTTTCCTCCTCTCCTTCAAAACTCTCCCCTAAACATCATATCACTACCTGCCATTTGTTTTGTTTATTTTGATAGACATGGAGACCACTCATGAGCTTTCAGCTCCTTGTGTCGCCACTGATACAAAATATTTGATTTAATGGCACTTCTTCATAAAATAATAAAAAAAAAAATTATCTCCTGTTCTCGCTATGGGACAGAGCCATCGCAAACACATTCAGAGCACCTGCAAGCAGCCAGAAATTTCATTGTCAGCGACCATGATTAGAACTGACTGTATGAGGCTACCCTGCATTCAAGGCATCAGTGTGACCTGTCCCGACCAGGTCAGTGCACTGCTCAGCTGGCCTGGGATCAATCATCTGGCTTGAACACATCAGCAGTGGCCCAGAGTCCTGTTCAAGGATGAGCTCTGCTTTGCCAGGTTGCTTCAGCACAGCAGAATCCGTGTCTGAAGATGACAGGCTGAGCACTTTTATGATGCCCCTGTTAGGGAGCATGAACTGTTTGGTGGTGGGTCCATCATGGTTTGGGGAGGAATGGATAAGGCATACAGAACACTTCTGCACAGTATGCAAGGCGGCTGCACTGGCGTGGTCTACAGGAATAACACTCTGCAGACTCATGTACTGCCAGTGCTGCAGGCAATGGAACCAGGCGCCGGTCTCCAGGATGACGAAGCCAGTCCACACAGGGCTTGGGATTCCTGCAACAGCAGCAAGTGACATGGGCTGGCCAGAAAATTCACTGGACCTTAACCCAAGCAAGCATCTGTGGGATGTGCTGGGCCATCACTTGCAGGCAAACTGGTCACAGCCAGCTGTCCTTAACCAGCTGTTCTTTTAACTTCAGCAGAAGTGCCAGGCAATCCTGCAAATGACCCCGAGGACATTGGGTCAGTCCATGCAACAATGGTGTCTTGCTTGCATGCAGGCCAATGGAAAGCACACATTTTTGGCATACAGTAAAGCATTTTGTGGTGCACCTGCTCTGAACTTTGTATGCATGGATTGTGTCCTTCATGGAAAGAAATCTTGCTGCATCAATGAAAATAGCCTATTTTATCTGTTGTTGCTTGTTAATGAACGAGGTACACTTCAGTTTCATTTTTGTGACTACTGGTTTGTGTTTTGGCATCACCTAGAGCCTGTAGTTTTCAGTGGTCTTTCAATTCTTTTTGAGCAGTATACATTATATGCAAGGTTGCTTTAAGCCTTAAACTAGGTGAATGTATAGAGAGGGATATGGAGTTGCAGGGGAGGAGGGGGAGAAAGAATTCAAGAAATTCAGATACTCTGTAATCAACATCCTACTTGTGAACAGGAAATGAGGTCAGCAAGTTGATTTCATCTTGTACTGAATTACTTCAACTGTTCTCGCTTACCCTCACTTCTTCTTTCAGAGTGAACATTCAGCTGACAAAAACATGCTTCAAGTTAAATGTCATTTCTGACAAAAATTCATCAACAGAAAGGCATTAGTAAATAGATCAATGCTTCAAAGTTTGTGCACAGAATAAAGCTGGGATGATTGACAAAAAATTCTTTTTCTTTAACACTAGAGACAAATCTCATCCCTCTTCTATCACTCTGTCCTGCAGATGACACTTGACCATCCTACACCACCAATAATTTTACGGAAAACATTCATTTTCTGACCATCTATGCTTCTGGCAGATGAATTTCAACAGGGCTACTTCGAATAGTGTCAAACGCAATTCTTTTTACAAGCAAAATGCTTTAGGTCGCAAAATGAGAAATTATAAATAGCAGTTACTTAGCCTGTCATTTTAGTGCATGACTTCAGTCAACCTCAGGAAAAGGCATCAACCAACCTTTCCTTCATTGGAGAGCAGCAGACTGCATGCTTCAGCACCTCACGGCTTCCCTCTCTAAACATCAGGGGCAGCCCACAGCCTAGCGGTAATGCATACTTGCCACTGATACAGAAGGGTTTGGGGTTCGGATCTTGTGTCTGGTACATGTACTTTTCTGCACGTGGCCACTGTTTCCAGGGCTGTCCAGTGGGGTCCCCCAACCCTTCCTTTTCCCACAACCCACTTCACCACCTTTCCTCCCCCCTCTGTAAAGAGACGGCCTTTGCTGGTGAGTTAGACATACAAGAATCGACCCTATCCAAGCAGTCCTGCAAACTGTACAAATCACGTTGCCAGGGTGAAACATGCAGAGCTTAATCCCATTCCCCACTGGCATATTATGAAATGCATGTCTGTATGGCAACAAGACTGGCGGGGCGAGAGAAAGTAACAACACACACAGACATTTAAGATGGTAATATGTTTGAGTATTGGACAGGATTACCATCAAGCTGCAGACACTATGAACACTGCAGACAGTAAACAGTACAATTAAATAGGATCTAAAACAGCAATTCTGAATGCACAAACCATGGCTGCAAACTATTGGTACATCTCTTGACACTGGAACGAAAACATCAATGAATGTTTTCTGCATGTAATATTGGAAGACAAAACACTGCCAAGCATTTCTAACACCTAAACGTAATAATAGTAACACCGCCAACAAGACACGAGCTCAAGCAGCCACATTTTGCACGCAGTGGAAGACTTGCCACGTCAGACTCTAGCACAGATGGACAATGGTCAAAACTGTCAATGTGATGCATTAAACAAACAAAACAAAAATCAGCGGATTCCAGTTAATTGGGACATGCCAAGACTATAATGCACAGGCCCAATTAAGCAACCAGCTCCATTATGCAACTGTTCACAAAGACTTCCATATCATAATGCAAAATGAAAGATACACCTAAAAGAATTCCTAAATGGTACAAATTGAGAAAAAGTTTAAGCATACTGAAAATCTGTATCAAAACACCCACATGTTTCCAAACAGTCTGTGATCCTGGAGAAATCTGTCCAGTGTACATGTACCCTGCTGCATCCTTCTGACAGCAAACAAGCAAAGCAGTGCTCGCTTCTTTGATATCACAAAGACTTCAAGTTTTTTTTTCAAAATAAAATGCAGAAAGAAAAACTTCAAAATCTCTGACAACACAGTTGCCATGTTTGTTACAAGTGTGCCAACACCGACCCTATACCTGTGGTAACTGCCAGCACACCATCTCAATCTTGTGATCACAACCTAAAATAGTTCCTACAGAATGCGTCTTGAACCATAATCAGACTAACAGTCATCCCTGCAACTGAAGCAGAACAACAAAATCTAATTAAGTTTCATTCTGTCCCTACTCCTGTTTAATAACAGTCACAGTAAGTGGGCACCCCATTCAAAATCATGTCCCAATTAACCAGAAAGCACTGCACTTAGCACTGAAGATTAATTCTTGTTGTACCTGCTGTATATCCCCCTCTTAAGCACTGCATCCATCGCAAGTGAAATTATGAGAGATCCGTAAAGAAACAAAAGGACATGGAGAATGCAGGACAAGGATGAAGCAAATCCTGGGCGAGAAATGGTGAAGTATGTATGAGAGCTGAACATAGTAAGCCTATGGAAAAGAAATATGAACGCTGCATGTTGTGGCCCATGCTAGAGGTGCTTGCAGCATGCCGATGAATTTTCTTCCTTACCTACACCTCAAGGAATCAGCCTTTGACTCTACTTGTGTGTGGTTTTGAGTTGGTCAGTACAGCTGAAGGATGCTGGGATGACAGGAGATGCAGAGACAATGTTTCAGAATCGGTCTGGTACATTAAAAACATGCCAAATACAATGAAAATTCCAAGACATGGAAAAGCCACAGTAATTACAAAATGGGAGTGGAGGTAAACCCTCTGTTCATTCTATGTTCTGGTCCTTAAAACCCTACCATTCTCCCCCAGCAAAATTGCATACAAGCAGCACCCATCTACATTCCTAGTCTTCCCTGCATGCTGTAGATAACCATCCCTAACCTCCCTTGATTCTCCTCGTCATTCTGCTGTACACAGTTACCCTCAACAAAAGCAGTCACTTTAGCAAAGAAAGTACAATGAACAAAGAGATCTTGGTCATAGAACCCCAGCCCCCATCTTGCCACAGAACCCCAGTCAGGTCAAACTTCTTCAGGGGTCAAGCCTCCAGCATATGGCTAGACAGCGTCACCGGACTGGTTTGAAAAATGGTGATCCAACCCTACAATGGTTGTCATGGCAATGACTGTGTGCTGGAAACAGCTAAACGACATGGACAGCACAACCATGCCAGCATGATGAACCTGATACAATGGTGCAAGATGTGTAGCAATCGTTGGGGACTGTGGTTTTCTATGAACATGACTTACAATGTACATTTTCTTTAAAACGACATTACCTACCGACACTGCTGACAAAAAGCAACATAACAACATTAGACTGCATCTTTATCATCCATTAAAATGCTAAAGAAATTCTACAACGAACAAACCCACATTATAAGAATTCTCTCTTTGATGGTCCAGCACCGAGTTTCAAGTCAATATCATATAGTTTGTGCTGTCTCACTAAAAATGATATATCCACACTGCATCCAAAGGACACAGAGAAATAGATATAGGGATGTACATTCTGACATGTCAAAAGGTTTTATCTGCTTGTATATTAAATTTTCCATTATTAAATATAAAAAAACTGAATACTTGTTCAGGGCATAATAATTAAAGATGAGTTACCTTGCAACGTAAAACCTCTGTCCTAACAATGCTTTAAATAAACTCTCATTAATGTATGTATTAAGCAAAGAACTGTATAAATATCTTTTTTAAATATAAGCACTGTGATGTGGAACTTCTCTTAATAAAACCCATGGTAATATAACTTTTGTAGATGAGTATGTGTACTGACTAGCTGGCCTGTGCCCTATGAATCGGACACATACCAAAAAACCAAAAAAAAAACAAAACAAAAAATGGAGGGGTGGGGTGGGAGTGGATTTCAACAACAGCACTATCTTGGTTGTCACTTGCACGAACATTCTTGGGGGTAAAGAAAAGAAATTAAGCATTGGCGATTTTAATGACAGGATACACAGAACGGTGCAAGTACCCCTTTAACCAACTATATGCGTATGGCTGACATGAACATGTGGCATACTCACGTCAGATTTGCACAGAATCATGAAGCTGCTAACAAATACAGAACTAAACTGGAGATATATGATCAACATCAGCTTCGAGGTTATAAGAGTCTGACTGTGTCCACAGCAGTTCATTTGACAGAAAAAAACCCAAAATAATACAGCCTAAGAAGGAAGATGGGTTACAGGCGCTAGATCAGGCAAAAGCGCTGGAAAAATTTGCTGCTAACATGAGCAAAACATCTTTGCAGCCATGAACATTTGCATCAGGAAGGACAGCATAGAGTTAGCTAAGCCAAGAAAAGCAATAAAATCTAGCCATCTAGCCTTAAAATTTCCAATTCACCTCGCTGGAAATATCAAACTCAGGTGAAAGAAGAATTAAAAAACTGGCTAAACAAGAAAGATAATAAAAATCAGTTGTAGATAAAATAATCACTTTCTGGATGTATCCGTCTATAGTGAGGGAAGAGTGCAGGGAGTCCATACAACAAAAGGACAAAGCATCCACCACTTTTGAGAAAAGGAGAAACCCCTGTGTAGTGATGTGCAGAACATCTGCATAGGCAAAGACCAACGTTTGCAAGCATACATCATGCAAAACACAACAAAAAGAGAAACAAAATAAGAACAAGCCCACTCTTTTAGTTTCTGAACTGGTATGAAGCATCATACGTGACTCACCCACTGAAGAGCACTACCTTTACTCCCTTCAAGCAGCCAAGACTTCTTTGAAAGGAGATTGTTACGAGCAATAAGGGACATGTCCATTCCCTTGCATACACAAGCAGTATCCAGAAACGTTCTTTGTGGTCATCCTTGTGCAATTTATCCAGAGGAAAGCGGTATGGCACCGGTGACATAGCTTAAACTTTATGCCATTACCTTCACAAAGGTGTTCATGTACTCTGGTACTCACAGAAAACTTTAAGCTTCAACAGGACTGAAATGCTCTAATTCTGGGACAGGTAATGTGTCAAATGCAGAAAAATGCAGAGAAGGTAACACTTGATCTTACATTAGCAATTCCACTAACACAGAATGAGAAAATGATATGCAGTACGCAGCCTTGCATTGTTAGTTTCACTAATACAGAAAATACAGTTATTTGATATCCTAGTATTTTCACAGACACAGAGGAAAAGATAGACTTGTCATGAACACCAAGGAAGAAATATTGCTGGGGGCTGCAACTAAACTTTCTATGATACATACTGCAAACATCAACTACGACCATGCTTAGCAACTCTGGGAAGAACAGGAGAGCCCATACAGTAAACGAGAACATACATTAGATGGTGTGTGTGTTGGGGAGGGAGGGGAATCAAAAATTGAGATTAACACTGTTCCCCAACCGTCTTCTTCACTGGCATGAAAATATGTCAAGGATGGGAATACTTGAATAAGGAAATTGAAAGCCTATGTATGTGCATCTGTGTGACAATAATGAGGTTCAAGGACAAGGAAACGTGAAAAATTGTGCTGAGAGTGTGAATGCACAAGGTACACACAAGGTAGTGAAAGAGGAAAAGACTTTCAGAATTTTAAGTGACATCTCCTGCCTGCCGCATGTTTTCTTCAGGAAGCAATGGTAATCCATCCACTCCTATTGCACATCAAGTAGCAAATAGAGCTGGAGATCATTACGTACAGTAAGAACATAGCATCCATCTCGGCCAACATTCACCCACCATCCTGTGGCTGTCCTCACCAGCTACAAGCAACGCTTTCTCCAAGACCTGACCTTCCTCTCTCTTGAAAGAAACCTGGGGCACCTGCACCTTGGTGCATGCCGTCAACACTTGGTAAGGCAACTGGAATACTGACTGCAGTGGCACCACCACCCTTTGATCATTCACCACCGGGAACGAGAACCACTAGAATGTGGATAAAACTGGGCTGGTTACCAGTCCAACCTATCCTTCCAGTGGTTGGAGAGGCATTTCTCCCCATGTTGCAAAAAAAAAAAAAAAAAAAAAAAGAGGGAAAAAATGCAACAACAAAAAAAAGTTTACCAATTCTATCGTCCCATTCTACTACTCCTATTGATCAGGTACTTTACAAAAATTGTAAACCATCCTATTAAGGTGTTACCTTTGTAAAGTACATGGTCTCTAAGACTGCACTTTGTCAAGATGATTTCTTGTTTGAACAAGAATAAGCTTACCACTCGTATAAATATACATCTATCTTACGCATCTACATTTTGCCATCTTTCACTTATTGGTCAGTTTCTCTATATTTTTGTATCCCTCTGTTTGGGGAAAAACTGTCCATTTTACAACTCAGTCTTAACAAGATTTTGTGAATCAGCACCACGGCTAACACTTCATCCAGATCCTGAACACAGAAAGCTGTCACCAACACATCAAGAATTTCCCATTTCACTGTTCAATTGAACTGCCTAATATTTTATCAAACTTCGAGTAGACTTCTGCATAGTTTTACCACATCTTACACATTTCTTTACCCAACTAAAACATATCCAGCAATATACATGTACAGCAATCAAAATGTTCGCCAGACTTGCAAAATCAAAATAGTCCACATGACCCACACAGAAGAAATGGCACCAAGTATCACACCAGTGTAAATATGAACTGCATGGTCGAGCAATCACTCATGATCACTTTCATCATCGTTGTATCGTTAGAAAAGAACTATGTGTGGATTTAATTAAATATGGAACATAAGTAAAACTTTGCATGCATTTAACACAATAAACCATTCCTGTTTGCAAATAATGCTAAGAAGCATGCAGGCACATGATATAATCAACAGTTCTTTTTATCACATTCAAAAACTGTTTTGAAACCAGTTCCTTTACTGGTTTAATATTCTGAAAAATAAACAGCAATTGAAACAAAATAAATAAAATATATAAAAACAAAACAAATTAACCTCCTTTTAGCCAGAAACGTAACAGCCAGAAGGAAGCCAACGTGACCCCCAACTGCAGCTGCAATGAAGTTGTTTCAAGAGCTGATTTAACATCTTGCTGCTGTACAATGCACTGCCCTAGGGGCTTGGATGAAAAGGGGAGAGCAGTCAACCATGTCTTTGGGTCCTTTTCCCCTCTCCTTCCATTAATCAGAAAAAAATATCCCTAATCCAACTATCTGTGCGTTTTGAAAAACCAGTCTTTCTGGAGCTGCCTTTAACGACAGCCTAGGCTGGTCTCCATTCCAAGATGAAATATTGCAGATCTATGGCAGTGAAATCATTCAAACGTATGCTAGTGGAGCTGACAATGGCAGCACTTTCACAGACAGGAGGGCAAATCCTTTTCTATACAGCATGGTGGGGAGGGAATAAACCACCCGAAGAAGCAGTCACTCTGATGTCAGCCCTCCGCTTTTCTTCCCTCCTTCTCTCTCCCCGGTCTCTACAACACCACTTCATGACATGTTAAACACTTAGTAATGTTACATTACTGAACTTCAGCAGTAGTAACGTCACTGGCTATTTACGTAATTCACAAAAGTAGATCTTCGTGTACCGAGTTAAACGTGCCTTCAAATTGTCAGAAGTTTATCTTCCAACTGTTATTTTTTAAAAAAAAGCAATGAGACATAAGCAGAAACTTGATTAGGGCATTGCACTAATGGATATGGTTAAATATAAATAGATCTAACGATAATATTAACTACTATGGTGTTCCTATGGTTTATTATTAATATTAATGAGATTAATAATATAATCTGACAATGGTCACAGAGACCAAGAGACTATAAAATTATATAAAATTAACTTAATAAAATGTGTCAGTTTAAATACAGTGAGCACATGTTCACTGTATCTATACATGCACATGTTTAGGCATAGCAATGCAGGTACCTGGGGATTTTCCAATGAGTGCTCAAACCATCCACTATGAGGATTCACAGTACATATGCACCCAAAGAATCGCATCATATAGGTGCACCTGTCACCTTGGTGCAGTTATTCTTTACATTTGAAATAGATTCCGTGATGGCAAGAGACCCTTTAATCTGCCCTGTGCATATTCTGACTCGTGCAGTATGATGTTGCAGGCAAAACCTTTCCTGAACCATGTTTCTGCAGCAGCAAGTTCAAGGCTTCAAGTACTCAACACGAACACTACCTAAAAACCTCACTGATAAAAATGACAGCTTAAAACATTTTCAAAAATGCTGACCTGGTCATAACTGAAAAATTAAAACCAAAATATAGCCATGCTATTCCTGGTGAAGCACTTGAGGCCACAGCAACAGCTGAAGGCTAAAATTAGACACAGTTAAGCTAGACACAGCACGACAACTGCACATTCAAGCATGTGCAAAATCTAAATACCAAATTTCATGCAACATAGTTAACCCAAAATAGCTAGGAAACAAAAACAAAAAACAAGGTCATTTTTAAAAGCACTTAAACCAACAAAAAAATGTAAATGCAATAAAAGTAACTGAACAGTGCAACACAAAAATGAAACATCCGTGAAAGAGGCCCAATGTTCTGAGTCTTGACCTGGTGCGGGGAATAACACTGTCCCTACTTGGCTATCACATTTTAAAGTATCTCTGGTGTGAACTAACTATCCTGGCCATTGATTATGAAAGGTAACACACAAAACTGAAGCCCTTAACACCTTAAGAATGCAAATTGTTAAGATGTCATATGATGAAATAATGCAGAACAATTACAAAGGGAACATTCAACACACAGTGAAAGCACACAGATAAACAAGTAATGTGAATCAGTGTCATCATATTAACTTTCCTGTAATACACAGCACAAAATGAATGGTCCACTTCAAAAAAACGTGACAGGTGTGTCATGTCACTTGCATGACACTTGCCACTGTCACTTGCATGACACTTGCCACTGTCACTTGCATGACACTTGCCACTGTCACTTGCATGACACTGTCACTTGCAGTCATGCAGCAGATCCCTGTTAACTACCAATGCCTCCATCACTTCAACACTCAGCCGATCTGAACATGCACAGCATGTTTTTCAAAGTCAGGAATTTATCTCTGGCTTTTTCACGAACCTGGTGCTTTACAAAAGCATGTCTGCTGGTCGTCAGGAAAAGTACTTTGAAGAACTCTCAGGCCGTCTAGCAGCGAAAATACCACTGAACCCGGGAAGCATGAACATGAGTGGCTTGTCATAGGATAGGTGGGAAGCCAAATCAGAAACTGCCCTTCCTCCACCACCACCCCTCCCCCCCAAAAAACCTCCCAAAAGAAAATTCCCGAAAGCACAAGCACAATTTTTCTTCTTTCTTATCCATCTCAACCCGCCACAAACAAAACAGTTCCAAATTCAGCTCACTTTTTTTCATAAAATTCTCCACCGGACACAATGTCAACAGTCAAATTAATATGCACAGCACGTTTTTATCCTGCTGAACAAGAAAGAGGGCTCAACCAGGGAACAACTGTCAAGGGTTTCCACTTCACACACTGCACATCACGCACGACGCTTCTGAGCCACGATCATCGCTGGGACTTCACACGCCAGCGCAAGACAAGATAACAGCCAACACGTAGGATCACGAAAAATATGCAGAGGATGATAAAGTCTAGGTAGAACTCGGCATGCTGCACATCCAGTTCTTCTAAGACGTCCGAGGCCTGTGAGAAAATGCACTGCTCCTCACTGCAGTCAAGCTTACCTCGATCCTGGCCATAGATAGCCTGAAGCACCCCTTCGAATGAGTACCTGCAACAGGTGCTGGCATATTAGGTGTAAGCAGGTGTGCAGATTCAAAAGAAGAGAAGGTAAATTTAGAATCCCAGAGCTCTAAAAGATATACAATCAAAAGAAACAATTTAACCTAGACAGTTATAACTTCAGAAACAAACTGCCGATTGCAATTTTAAGACGCTAAAAAAGAAATCTTCCTCAAGGATGATGACTGTTTTCCCAGGTACAATTGTAAGTAATGTCCATCACATATAGTTTATGTGACTCAAAAGGAAGCAACAACAAAGAGAAAAGCCATCTCTGCTGAAGATTTAATCTAAAACTGAAAAAAAAAGATTTGAACAATTACTGGTTCTCCTCAACTACACTTTCGCAAATATCCGTGTGTAAAAAGGATGTTTTATCAAACTGTACCCAAATTAAATAGCATTTTTGTTGGGATTTAACTGTGCGGTGTGAGCTCAGCCTATTATCCACTTCTACCACTACCAAACACAAACAGGGAAGGACCTTTTAAGTGTTTTCTACAATGACATGGAATCCAAGCTAGATTTTATCAAAAGGCTGCAAATTTCAGGAAAAGAAACAGATTATGGACCTTCTGAAAGAGCCTGTACAGTCTTGTACAGAACAGACAGTTCAGTTAGTGAACAACATTTCTGTGAAATAGATCACTAACTGATAATTTATTCATCATACACAAGTAAACAAACAAGCATAACAAGTAAACAAAACATGCATGACACAGGACGGGTAGAAAAGCCTAGACGCATCACTCACCTGATATAAGACAGGTATGACAACCATTGCAGGTAAGGGGGTATGGTGCCGAATGTGACAAAAAATCCACTGAACAGCAGAATGGGGATAGATGTCACTGGCCCAAGGAAGACAGCCACCTAACGTTAAAAAGAAAGCCATCCACATGGCTAAACTATTTGGCAAGTAAAATCTGTTCATCAAAACAAAACTGTGCAAGCGTAATCACCCACTTAAGACAAATGTAAAGGATCTCTGATATAACACTGTTATCAATGAGAGACAGGAAGAGTCCACTTATGCCATCATCACTCCTCTAATTCAAAGGATTTATCAGTTTAATAGGACATGCATTCCACATATAAGACAGGCAAAAACAACCAGAAACAAGAAAGTTCCACAAATCTATAGTGAGTGGCGAGGAGGAGAAGGAAAGTTTGCTAAAGGGATTAGCAAGGAGGATGACGCTGTATAAGTTGTGCATTAAGAGAAAAAACAAAATTGCCGACTAATTCATGCTTTGAAAAAGGGTAGTGGCGGAAAGTACAAGCAGACCCAGTTCAACACTAAAGTGAAGTGACACCGCAAACAGTATTCTGATACTGTATCATGAAAAGAAACATCATCAGGCTCTATAATATGGTTTCCTCAACAGACCCTACAGGTCAAGATTAATCACAGACTATCCTCAACAAATTTAACAGCAAGCATCTGTCCCCAGCAAAAATCCATACCCACATAATCATAATACTTATTTTAACAATGTTATTACAGACCAGTCCTGTGGCAAATTCTGTCAAGTGCTGTCTGTAATTAACCAATGCCTTAAAGAGGTACCGTCTCTAATTTTCTAGGGAAAACATATGCACATCACAGAGTGATGTCGGAGTACACTTTCCTGCACAAAAACAAGGAAATGAATGCAGGGGTTACGGGGAAAATGTACTGCATGCTGGGAAGGCATGGACAGAGTCAATCAAGTTGTAAAAAAAAAAAAATCCCAGCTGAACAACCAGACCTGTCTTCAAGACCATACATCATGGCCTACTGCAACATGCACTGTTATGTGCCTTCCTTAGGAAAACATGCAGACAAAAAATATATATATAATCTCAGAAAAACTCACCCATTTTTTTAAACTTACCAAATCACTGCCTTTAACACCATCTGAGCTACATCCATTTGAAAAGACTGAAAAATGCTAATTTCCAAGAGGCGACAACCTACCTGGAGAGAGGTTGCAGCACCAATGAGCAGTCCCAGGCTCTGTGCAACGAGAGAGGTTTGTGTGGCAAGTGTCAGAAACATGACAAAGCGTAGGAAGTCTGTAGGCTGCGATGTCATCCAGTAGACTATACTTCCATAGACGAGAGGGAATATGATCTGTGAGACAGACATACAGCTCTTAATAAACATTCATTCTTGCTTCTGGAAAAGTGCTTTAGAATTGTTATTGTATTATCCTTCCTTAATGGTATAGCAGCTAAGCTTATCACCAAGACAGTGAGGACTGTGGATCACGGGTTAAGATCTCGTCTCTAGTACTCCATAAGCAGCATTGGGGTGATCAAGTTTTACACACCACTCATGCCTTGTTGTTTTTATCCTTTTCATCTAACCAGGCCTATCGTCTTCCTTCATCCATTACCAATGCTTTTTGCTGCCATTTATCAAAGCCAAAAACCCTGGAAAATGCCAAGAGTCAGGCTGACCTTTGGAACTCCTCTGCAAAATAGTGCTTCCATTTTAGACCTTGCCAAAGGCACATGAAACAACGTAATCTAGCTATTAAATGGAAAAAAGTAGCACCACTGCAGATATTTATATCTACATGAACAATACATCACCCACCGGTGATATATGCAGCTTATCGGGGCTGGTGTGCATGCATGCAACCATATGTCTGCCACATAAGCACGTGTGCACAAGCATGCACACACACACATGCACACTGGCTATCAAGCAGAAAAAGGGTTCACCTGAAAAGGCATGTCTGCCATTGTTTTAGCCATGTAATAGGCTTTGAGACTGTACCAGTAGTTAAGATGCTCACGGACAAACACTGCCATCTCCATAGGAACTGTCAACAAAAACAACAATGTCAACGTAAAAAGCAGCAACAACACAAACATAGTCTAAGCAAGATCCCAATATCTTCAAACAAGCAGGTTTCTTTATCAGTCATATTTTTAACTACAATAAATTATATGTGTGGCACAAAAAATAGTTTGCAATCCACAAATTTACTACAGATATGATTTATTATAAGTTTAAAATTATCCACTTTACTCATATGGCTATATATGCTCATTCACATCCCTTCTTGAAACTTACATTTGTTTGTGCATGTGCACATACATGTGATATATAATTTTGAGCTCATATAAATGGACATATATATCATTAAGCCTGTTTCACCCAGAACCATGTTTATCTCGTACAGGAAGTTGGTCAGTATACATCTAAGCACAACAAACAGGATCACCCTTAAACGCCCCCCTCCCCTCTCCACTTTTCAGAAAACCTCTTGCATTATAGTTCAAACAAGCCAAATGGTAGGAGGTTATGGTAACGATGGAGGCTTACAGGTAAGAACCGTTGGCATCATGGCTGTGAACATGAGAAACAGCATACAGAAGAAGAGGCAGCCAGCGTTGTTGAAGGCCTTCGAAGCCTCGTTGCCGATACCCAGGTACAACAGACCAATGAGAATGCCAACTGACAGGTGGGAGATCAAGCGCAGCCGTGTCAGCGTCTGTCCATGAAAATTAACAAGCTGCATGTTATTACAAGTGATGTTCAACGCATAATCTGAAATGCATCGTCTTCATGACACAAAACTCTCCTTTCATCTTCCACCGTTACTTACTCATGTCATTGAATCATACTTAACAGCTTTTTCTCTACTACGAACAAAGCAAAAGAGAGGCAGGCTGGTGTGTGGGGGGGTGGGGGGTGGTTGGGGGTTGAAGATAATAAGCTTCTCTTCATTACTGAGCTTTTCCTATCACTATTGTGTGGGATGGTAGAAACACATTTCCCTTGTTAAAGAGAAATAACCCTTGTAACAAATTATGACTATGGAGTGGACCCACAGACACAGATTTATCTGAAACCAATTTCACTGAAATGTTACGACCTCCACCTACCCACCCGCCATCCAAAAGGAAAAAAAACTGCGTGGGACTGACCGCATCTCGCATGATGGAGGTAAAGGTCCTTTTGAAGAGAATGCGGAACTGGGTGAAGCAGCTTGTGTTAAAAGAGTGACATTCCTGGTCAACTGGCAAATGCTGTGAAATAAAAAATAAGTCACATTTAGCCGCCCTAAGTCTTCACTTCCCACTGTGAATAAATCATCTGGAGGGTTTAAAAAATTGATTAAAAAAAACTAAACAATGAAAGGCATATAACATATGAAATGACTTTTTGAGAAGAGCACCTGAGGTCTAAGGCATGTCTCTGAAAAATAAACTTTTTTTAAATAAATCTTTTTTTAAAATGTATCTCACACAGATAAAGAAATCACTACCGTCAGACCTATAAGTACAATTTTTTTACTGTGCGGCATTCTGTCCCAGTGAATAAAATCATCAAGAACAGATTTGCAAATGCCTCGTTCAGCCTGGCTAATATTTTAGGAAGTAGCACTGAAAGTGGTTACACATAACCCAGACTGCAAGAAGGAGACCAGGGAGTTTTAATTCCACCTTGTAGCAAGCAGGATGACCCGCAAGTGAAATAACACCTGACACATATTCAAGATGGCAGGTTACACTGCTGCATCTTGTTTTCCAACACTACTTAAGAGAGACAGCACTGCGTGAAAGACATCTGCAGTGATGCACTACCAAGCAAACCGCCAACAAAAAGAGTGTTTATCTCAGCCAATGTCTATTATGCGGCCATATCTCTGTCTGACCAGTGTCGGACACCTGGCTTATAGTCCCGACAAGGCATGTCTTATGGGGTGCCGATACATGTATCTCCATCCTCCTTAAGATCAAGTGACACTGCTGCATCTTGTATTTCAGCAATACTATAGAGTATAAGGGTTACATTACCCTGATAGTGTAAATGCACTCAAACACACTTCCTATTCCAAAAGAATTTAAGGTCAAATGACATCGCTGGATCTTCCATTTTAGTATTACCGTAGTTAAGGTCAAACTACACTGGTGCATACACACTCATTAGTGCAAATGCACTCAGGCACACTAAAGACATGTTCTATTAAAAAAAATTAAGGTCAAATGACGGTGGTGGATATTCCATTTCAATAGTAGTAAAGGTCATACTATGCTGGTACACACACATGCATTCAAGAATATGTGTATACCAAACACACACATGCACAAGCTCACACACACCTTAGTACACAAACAAGCGGAAAAAAAATCCCCACAATACACATCCTAATTCTCAGTGACCAAGCTCTTGTTTGGGTTAAATTGTTTGCTCTGTGTCAGCTAAGGTAATGATTGTCATGCCAGCCACCGGCCCTCCTAACAAGTGCCTCATACAATTACAGTAGAAACATGCACTAGAGACGGGATCTGAGTGTCTACGATAGGAGTCCATGTATTTCTAGTGTTAAACCCCCCCAGACCACCTGAATCCGACCAAGAATGTACGGTAACATTACTGGTGACAGTAAAGAGGTGGCTGTAATGTTGACGATCATGTTTAACTATTACACCACTTGACTTTGATCAAGTTCTTGGAACTGACAAATGATAATGCTGCTGGTGACACAGAAGAGGTGTCTGTAATGTTGGCAATCATGATGATACTTGTACAATATGTGGTAGAGGTAAGTCATACCTTGTTTCTTTCTTCATTAGGCTTTTGTTTTCAATTTTCGCTTTTCAAGATTTTCTAAATATATACTGCAGAAGCAGGTTTGCCTTAAGCATAATCCATTTACATGCAATTACTACATCTCCTATCCCTGTCTTGCCACCTTCATAACATCAATCAAAGCATACGTTACAATCGTTTGTTGGTGTAAGCCTACCAATTTACACTGTTTGACATTTGCTTATTAATACAGCAGATGCAATTTCTAGAAAAAAACATATGACTCTTCCAGAACCATGCTGTGCTGTGTGTTCTTTAAAATGCAACTCTTTCATGCATTCTGAAGGATGCTTTCTAGTTGTCAATGTTTAGAATTACACTGAAATTAATCATTCAACAGTTAAACCAATGTATTTCGCATGTGCACATGTAAAAGGTATGGAAGTTCTCTTAAGCTGGGAACCAAGTTACTGACTGTAGGCCACAAGACAGATTTAAATTGAAAAAGAACTGGCCAAACCATTAGGGCAAAAGCCCTGTGTTTTACATTTCACAGCTATCTAATTTCACTCACGGTTTAGTTTAAACCACACAGGGTCATGTTCAAAAGTAAAGCAGAAATGCAGTACAGATATACACAACACAAGTGGGAACAATGAAAAAACTGGCGCTGGGCTGCTTGGCTAAGATAAACATCACAGATAAAGTCAACCGTTTGGGGCATTGCCCTCCTCCCATTTCCCAGTGAATCCTGTCTGAATAAAATATACAAGTCCTACTCCTAAAAACGTGGTTTTTTTTTACAAAACATTTTATTCTAAATTAAGAAAATCAACCATTAGATTTGAAAAAGGCTAAAAAAAATTTTGTTTAAAAACCACCCACCGACAAGAACCCTACAGGAGATTAACTGAAACATCTTTACAAAACAATTCTGACAATGCATCCTAGGTACTAAAGATAACAAATACTAGTAAAAGTTCTTTTCAAAACAAAACAAACAAAAAAGTCTCCAGCAACAAAGCAACAGCAATCACCATTTTGCTGACATACGTGTCAAGTATCAGTGATCTTTCAAGGTTCAAAGTACATGCAATAATTATTGGTACACAAAATGGTGTGCAAAATAACAGAGAGAGAGAGAGAGAGAGAGAGGGAGTACACTAAAGTCTACTAGTAGTATTCATAAAACTTTGATTTAGTCTTCAGAAGTCACTTGTTTGAAAAATAAAGATACGCTTTAAAAAAAAAAGGACTACAACTACAAATACGTTCAAGCAAAGCAGGCAAGTTGTTACAGTCTGTAGCACATTGCTGACACACAAGAAATGATCATGGCATAGTTACATTCCACACAGACATAAAAACACCTCCAAAACCAGACGGCATGTGTCAATTTACACAACGCCAATGCATACCCATCAGCATGCCAGTTAGCTAATAACACCACTGAAATGTTCCAAAACAAAATGGAGTTTACAAGTGTTGACTGTTAAACTATTAAATGATGTGGACGGAACAAGAGATCATACAAAAGAAGACGCACTTCAATACATCTGTGGTGCCTATACAGGTGGGATTTACGTCAAGCTTCCCCATGTAGGACCCCTACGTACAGCCTCAGCAATGGATGAGTTAAAGGCACACGAAGGACACAGTATCCATATCTGAGCTACTCAAAGGCCATGCACAAATGAAGAAGGTTACAAACCTCGACTGAATCTGACTGCTGAAAAAGTAATCAAGTCACAGTGGTAACAAAAAAACTCTGTGCAGCAAAGAAGCGAAACGAACACTGTGACAGGAATTATCATTCCACTACAACAGGACCTTATATAAAGTTGGATCACTGAACTTGCAAATAAATGGTTGTTTAAAAAAAAAGATCAAAAAACAAAATATGATGCGATTCTCGTGAATGTGAGTTGTGGACAAATTTTCATGCTACAGAAAAAAAGTGTGGAAATTTCAAACAAAAGGCTAAAATTAATAAAGGTTTCAAGCACCAACATGTTGTTTCATAGCATGTTTATGCATATATGCTGATATACACTTACTGCTAATTTAATTAATAAGCTAATCTAAGTACATGTACAATTAAATTTCCATTGGCCTGTATTTGCAAAGAATGTCTCCAAAGGCTAGCACCAAGTAAAAAAAAAAAAAGCATGATCCCGTCTTCACTACATTTAGATCCATCACACAAAGGAGATACACATCATGCTGGTTATGTGTCAGCTACATGTTACACAGCGCCTACTCACAGACTGTGCGACACATCTGCTGTTCACAACACGTTACACTCTACCTACCCAAAGGTTACAAATATATGCTGTTACATATCTAAATGGTTTTCTATTGTAATAATTTTTTTTTTTACAAAACACCAGTATATCAAATATTGACATTCAAATTATGATTGATTAACAAATGATATACAAAATGAAAAGTGTTTGTGTAGATTGTTTTACTTAATTTGCAAAGACCGTTAGAGAACTTCTGACAAACGACATCAGCAAGACATCAGAATACTGTTGTATCCTGTCATAATTTAAAGAAGTTACTGTTTAGAAAACATGCAAACTTTGAACAGGAATGTCCATTTCATGCTGTCTTGCCTCTTGGGTTTATAATGTGTTACACAAAGATTTTATAGATTTTTAGAAAATGATTTCTTGTCCTTAGGAACTTCTTTTCTTGCATTTTGCTTTCCTTTAACATTTTAGTATTTTCTTTTCAATTTTAGTATTTTCTTTTCAATTTTAGTATTTTCTTTTCAATTTTAGTATTTTCTTTTCAATTTCAGTATTTTACTCTGATTACTTTTGCCCGCCTTTCAACCTCTTTCCCTTCCACTCTGAACTTAATTTAAATAATTTACTGAAGTTTACAATTTCTCAAAAGATGGATGAAGATGGATGACTTAAAACTCCTCCAGCTGCTATAATTCATTGCTCCATCAAATTTTCCAAATAATGTGTAGCATAACTCTCATGCTGCAGTAGAATACTTACAAAAACATGCTATAAGATGCTGACAAGTAAACTCTTTTGTCAACACTGGTTTTAAAAAGTATGTTTTAACTAGTTGGACTTTCTCCTGTAGTTTGGTAATGATTTCCATACATATCCCAATTTCATAGGAGACTTAAAAGTATTATGTAGCTCTAATACAGCTCTACAGACTTCCTTTTTGATACATCATTTAGTGCCATTTCCAAGATCAAGCATCTCCCACACTTTTAATATTCTCTATCATGCCTGAATAAAATAATTCTATCTTCAATCTGTTTTCCCTTAAAAAAATCCTTTTAATGTTTTTCATATCCCCAAAATATGAACAGCTTTGTTTTTAATTTATGTTCAAGTTTCCCTTCATTCAGCTACCTTGACTGGTTTTTTTTCTCTCACCTAAAACAATCATGCATAGAGACAGTTAACCTGTGTGAACACATGCGCACTAATCAAATAAACAGTGCGTCATACAATCATGAGAGAAAAAGAATTAAACTTCTTTAACTTTATTATAATGGACTGTTGTCTTCGGACTGACAGATGCGTTTTACAACATCTTGACTTACCTGCACCTGCAATTTTTGAACAGAATGCAGAAAACGAATGGATGAAATGGACAGGCTTTCTTGTATTTATATTTGTAAAACATGGTGCACATCATTAAGGGCTGAACAGTCTTTTCAGGTACCAAGTTCTTCAGAAACTTTACATATTAACCAGATATTTCAAGCTTAAAGGTTCCATAAAACACTGGTATGGCATATTACATGCAGGAACTCACAAATATAAGAACCAGTGTCATTTCTGGCACCATAGCAAATTCACAAAGGTGCATACCTCACAGTTCTTCTCCCACCGCCCCACGCGCCCATCATTAGAACTCAAACTGAGCCTATACACCGGGGAGGGGGAGGGGGAAGGGACCCCAAGGAATCTGCCTGAGAACAATATCTGCTGCACATGGTCACAGAGTCGTGCGGACATTTAGCCAAGTTCTTTGAGCAAGAATGGCTTGCAGCATTGATGAAAGAAATATCCCAGCCTCTTGACAGGCATCCAGTCACCTACTTCCCAACAATCCTCTTACCCACATATCCACCCACAGTCATCCGCCAACCCACATAATGGACACATAGATATAACAATTAAAAAAACAACCCCGTTCCCCTCATCCACCCACCCAAGTCATGAAGGCAAGAACATGCACGAATAAAAACACCCCTCACCTCGGACCCCAGACAGGTTCCATTTCTGAGAGATTCTTTGGCCAAGTCTCCATTGCAGCAGCCATTCTCTCGCGCCATCACATCTTTGTCCACGCTTGTATCGCCACCATCATCCTCCCCCGCGCATGACGAGTGATCGCTGGGGGTTAAGGAGCCAGATGGCATGTTTCTGCGCTCAAACTCCTCTTGAAAAGGCTCGCAGAATCCATCTTGTACCGCAGACTTCAGCCGCTTAACCTTATCTTCTCCATATTCACCAGCAGCCACCTCCATCACTGATGAAAACAAGTTAGATGCCAATGCAACAAGAAGCTAACTATGCTGAAACTTCTGGTTATGCATCTTTCTGTCTGGTATCAAAGTGTATACATGTATTTGCATGAGTGGAAATCAATCACTGAAAATGAACTTTAGTTCAGTTTTTTTTCCACACAGCAAAATATTCTATCACTGAGGCTGCTTATTCATTTAACAACACCAAAATAATTATATACCAACATCATGTTTTTTTTTAGTCTGACACACAATTATATATTTATGGGGGTGCATCAAGCACCGTATTTTATGAGGATGTAGAAATGGTCAAGAAAAAAAAAGATAAACTTTTTTTTGTGGTGCCCCCTCCCCTGCCCCCCCTCCACCCCTGCCGCCAAAGACACATGAAAATTCATGCACAACTTTGACTTCTTCCTTTATACTATAACCTTTAGTCCATGAATTTAGCATCTGAGGAAATACAACAAATGTTTTGCGCCTAGGTGACCTAATGCTAGTCAAGCACCCCAAAACCTCACCAGGTATGCGCAATTTCAAACCAAAACAAAGAATATGCCCTTCCGCATAAACAAAGCTTCCAGATTATTATTCTTTATCAATGTTGTGTTCAAAGCACGTCCATATCCATGCATTTTTAATTCCTGATTACATAAATTACATAAACGCCAATTTGTGTTTCCACATTCATCATCTCAAGGAAAATGTTGGTCACTTTCAGGTCTGTCTATTGACTTGTGGCAAGGCAGGACCATTCCTTACCGTAGTCTGCTGGGTTATGGTACTTGGGACAGTGCAGACCATGAGATTGGAAGTATGGCAACAGCGCTCGAACTTTGCCCCTGTACACACACTGGCCATCAACCAGCATGTACAACTGTGGACAAGAACAAACTTAGACATTTAGTTAAGCCTTTAGCACAGACACAAAACAATGATTCCTCACAGCACAAAACCTAATTAAGTTTCATCGACACATCTGGCAAAACAGATTAAAAGTTAACAAGCACAGTAACAAAATGGGAATTCTTTTGTGTTACTGAAAATGAGAAAACACAGTCTCCTCAAATCTTATGCTGAGTTTTATTGGTAAAAGAAAGATTTTTTCACATGGCATAACTAAATTAATGAATAAGCTCTTACAAAGGAAGATAGGATTAGTTGGAAAACACACAAGCATTCAGAAAAAAAAGCCCCAGGTGACTGTCTGCAAGTGGAACTCTATCATCTCAGTATGGAAGCATGCCAAGGGTGGTTAAAGCACATTTCTTCTTAAATAACAGCAACGACCTATGGCTGTAACGAGTGGACAACAAAGGTTGGAGTACTGTGTTTTCAAATACCAGTGCATTTGATGGCAAATCATAACTCAGAATGCAGAACAGTGAATGTGCACTCCCCTTCGTATGAATGCAATTACCCCGACACAACTAAACCCCAAATCACCCACATGCTTATTTCAAACTCAGAAGTTCAAACTACTGACATACCAAGTCAAACATCTCAAACAGTTTTGCACTGGGCTGGTGGATGGTACAGATGATAGTCCTCCCCCCAGCTGCAAGTTTCTTCAGCAGTGACACACACTGGAAACAAGATGCACTGTCCAGGCCACTAGAAGTAAATAAAACCCAGATTTGTAAAATGGAAATATTGTATCAAGCAGAAAATGAAAAAAACCACAAAGAATTGCTTGTAAGCTTTGACAGCAATTTAAATAACATTCTCCCCCAGTAACTCAACAGACACAAACATTACACAATGCACGCTGCATCAGCTGAATGCCAAGAGGAAGAGATGAGAGATCAGGAGATGAAGACAAAGCAGAAGCAGGTAACTGGTAAGATAAACGTAGATTAAAAGAGTACTTGAACAAAAAGTGAAACGCTGCTGAAAATAACTGTCTAGCTATCAAAATCAAACTCAATGGTCTAACACATATGCCATAAAATTTTTATACATATACAGTCATCCCTCGCTACTTCGCGGTTCATTTATCACGGCCTCAGTACATCGCGGATTGTTCAAAAATTCAAAATTGAAGAATTATGGCGCGAAAGTTGCCCACACGCCAGCAGAAGGCAGGGAGTGCCCACACAATTCAAAATCTCTGATTGGCTGGCTAGCAACCCGCTCTCATAACCAGCGAAGACGACCGCTCATTCAAATCAATGTTTGAGTGATGCTTTGTCTCGAGGTGTGCTAATTTTTACTGTTCTCTTGTATCTTATTTATACCACTAATATTTTATTTACATGTTTGAAACTATTCTTTAATGTTCTAATGATAACATATGCACTTATATGGTTTCATATACACTTATTGATATTATACACACACAAAAAATGTACGTATGTTAAAAATGCGAGGGTGACACTACTTTGCAGTTTTTCACTTATCACGGCCGGTTCTGGTCCCTATTAACCGCGATAACTGAGGGATGACTGTATAATAAAACAGCTCGCATGAGCACTGGGCTCTTCTTTCAAAAAGCTACTTCCTTGACCTCAGAGCTGTGACATACAATGGAAGCGTGGCAGAAGCAGACCATATGGCCTGTGAAACTGCAGTAAACAAAACCAAACACAGTGGCATATGGCTGAACTGTGCTGTTGCAGGAAATATTTGGGTCTAGGGCTTACAAATAAAAGTGGGGATATGATCACACTAGAACATCAGACACAAGCAGAAGAAATTCACATACAGTGCATATACAACTCCCCAAATGCATGTGGGTTATATATATTAAGTCACTGTTAATAACCTCACCTCAAATGCTACCATTTAAAAATTTTCTCATTCTCTTATCATATCATTCTCTATATCATATTAATAACATTAAGGCCGTTTCCACAAATACTGATTTATTCGGCATTTCCTGGCACTGCATTACAATGGAACCTACTTCACGGCTTTTAAAGGTAAAAACTGCTTAAACACTGTCACCACCCTTCCCACATTATCACAAACAGGATGCCAGACATCTGTGGCCAGTAAAATGTGCAGGTGGGGGGCTCACCTAGTTGGCTCATCGAAGAACATGATGGGAGGGTTGTTGACCAGCTCTAAGGCAATGGACAGGCGCTTGCGCTGGCCACCAGACAAATTGCTGGTGCGTGTCTTTTTTGCCTCCGTCAGCCCCAGAATATCAAGAATCTCATCAACCTGGGGACCAGGTGCAAAAGGAAGTAGAATAAAAGATAATTGAAAGTGGAAATTTAAAAAAATCTGATGGTGCACTTGTATGTGTCACGTTAATGGGGATGATTAAGGCTTTAACAAAAGGTGGTATTCTGCTTATCAACTTATAGGAAAACTAGGAACAAAATGCACTCCGCTTGGAATAGAGAGGAATCTGTGGCAAAATATTTCACAGGAGAACAGAACCTAAAGGTGTTATACAGCACTAGTCAGCCTGTGTAAAGTGTTAAAGATTGCCTTTCAAGACTGTGCTTATTTACAAAACAATAAATTGCACTAGTAAGATCTGTTGACACCAACACTAGCTACAATGTTGAATTTTGTAAGTGCAAACCGATCCCAAAGCCAGTGTGTGGAGCATTATCACGCAATTAAACAAAGCATTGACACACCAGAACAGCTAACAAACAGTAATGCAGTTTTAGGTGTCAGTAAATATTGCTGAGATTTTCAGTAAACTGTTATCAATGAAGCTATACAAATCACCTCACCATATCATGTTTGTCGTGGATGGACATCTGCTCATCCAGCTTCAAGTTGGCTGAGCACATCATGGCCTCCTCCACCGACAGGTGCGGCAGGAGGTGGTCATCCTGCATGATGTAGCAGGACATCTTGCGGAACGTCCGCAGGTCACGTTCCTGCTTCCCAACCATGATGGTTCCATGGACATTTTTGGTTCTGAAATAAAAGCCAGCATACAACTACAATTTTCCAATTATGACACTAAAAATTCTACAAACGAATTTCCTCTCATTTGACACCTGGCTACATGTACTGTAAAAAATTTAACAGTTACAGAGGATACAGAAAAATAATGCACATTTTTTAAAGATTATTCAGTGCACACTGTCTTGAAACTTAACGCTGTTATTACTGCCCACTTGTCACGTTTTTCTACAGATATACATTTCCTCTAACCCTCTTGTTTAAACCACTTAGTTGTGTTTTTTGCTTTTGCCTTCTTGTAGCTCTTGTTAATGTATACTAGCAAGTTTTCTACAGCAATGTACTTCCTCGTAGTCGTTTTAAAACTCTGCTTGCTAACAACGCTTTTCTTTGTTTCTTCTTATTTTGCTTGTCGGGTTTTTTTTTGTGGGGGTGGGGGGGGGGGGGGGGGGGGCATTTTTCAGCATACTTACTTGTAACCTGCAACAATGTCCATGAGTGTGGATTTCCCCGCCCCTGATGGTCCCATGATGGCTGTCAACTGCCCACTGCAGAACTTGCCAGAAATAGATCGAAGTATAATCTTCTGACCTGTTGCAGAGAAAACACCAGGAAATATATGATGCTTGACTGAGTCCAAACGTTTGGCACAAATAGCACCAAACAGGCCTTAATGAGTTTCAGTGAAAGGAAAAAAGGTTCAGCTTGCAGCTTCTCCCTATAGTGACGCCATGTCAGATGTTTTCATTAATCAGACATTTATTATCTCCCAGACAAATGGCAACAGAAAGGTAAAGGTATAGGTGGTCCTCTTACACGTTTTAGGTCAATGGGGGGTGAGGTTGTATGAGATCATCACTTTTCTGCGAGCCAGCGTCGTGAGGGGTGCCTACGGCATGCATTCTCAGCTAGGCAAAATGAAGGAAGCGTGTGTGTGTTGCACAGGTACTGCACCAGCATCTTTGGATTCAGAGGCCTGCTTTCTAAGCACTCAGTAAATCTCATTCCCCTAATGTCTCATGCAAGTAGACAAAGTCTGCATCATGTCAGTGATTTGTGCAAGTCAAACACAGATGCCTACCTGCACCATCTCTAACACCATGTCCATGGCGATCAAATTTACCTCTATTATCCCACCACCAAAGGTGGAACACAGTCAGGTGGTTATCCCTATCTTATCTGGCAACATTTGTGGCAAAAATGCCATGCCTAAAGGAGGGGGGGGGGGGCAGGAAGAACCCCCACCTCGGGCAACGTGAGAGCAATCTGCATCTCCACCTTCATTAAGGACAAAAATACAGACAAGACTATGGCAAGATCAGATTTTGGTTGATGTAAACTCAATTATCTAATATTATCAATGCGCGACTGACCTTTATTACGAGATCCTTCCTTTACAAAGTATTGGAGATCACGGAATTCTATGTCTACAGCTTTTCGTCGTGGCAGGTGGGAAATTTTCCGGTTGTCTTTACTCGTTACGGAGCCCTGCAGACTGCCACCTCCCACATCAGGGAGAGCAGATTTGGAGGAATGCGAGCTTAGGAAATGCCCCAAATGTTTGGGGATTTGAACCTAACCCACACAGTAAGGTCATGGTTTATGTTAAAAGTAAAACGTTGATGTTATCTTCACTCTGATTTACTTCATGGAATACTTTGGGTCTCATGCTTATCTCCCACTCAATCAACTTGCTCACTCTGCATCGAATCATTATTATTATGCCAGTCATGTCATTAAATGCATCTCAACAGGCTCACAGGCTACAAGTATCAGACACTCTGCAGATGAAACATTTACTCGGTGAACCTTTCCATCTCTCTTAAATGCCCATACACACATGTGCATACATGCATGCACACACACACACACACAAAGCATGCACAATACAACTGCCTGACCAGAAATATTTCTCCCTGCCATCAGTAAGTTATAACTTAAGAATCACAAAAAATCCGAAAAATGTCAGCAATGTAGATAATTACTGCAGATGATGACTAATCAAGATTAACTCAGAGTTTTGCACATCCATTTTCTTCTCACTTTGAATTTAACGTGCCGCTACTGCACTACTGGGTCATAGGGGTAAACAAACAGGGGAAATAGGGTTAACATGATGAATGTTCAACACACCTGGACTGACAGAAGCTCTGCCATGCTTGTTTCGCCAAACAGGACAGAGTCTGTCCAACAGGATAGGAAGCTAGTGCCAAGCCAGTTGATGAGCTGGCTCCTTCAAAAACACCTGCCAGGCACAGCTGTGTAGTGAATTTTGCGTTAGAGAGTCCTCAGCCCACCCAGCTCCTTCCCTCCTAGCAAGGTGCAGCCAGATCTGCGGACCACCAGGAACTGTAAACCAAAACTGCATGACAGCATGGATTCTATCATTTTCTCCCTGTGTCTAATTACTGAAGTATCATGTCGGTTCAAAATTTTGCAGCAGTTAAAGAGTGCTGTGCATAACAAAGCTAATACATTGTACAAATACAGTGTACAGTGTTCATGCTTTTTTGTGTGTGTAGTGTTGTGTGGATGGAAGATGCCCAAATAGACAACAAATGCAAAAGCAGACAAATATTATGCATTCCAAAATTTTTTACGTGGAAATTTCTAGCTGTATTGAGACCAGTCTAACCAACATCATGAAGCAAGAAAACAGTAAATGGTGGTGGTGGTGGTGATTTAGAGGGACAGTGCTTCCACCTCGCGGTGATTTTGCACTATGGGGGATGGGGGTCCTATTACTAAACTTTGCACTGAAAGAACCACCAGACTGATGGCTGCAGTAAGATGGCCAGTGAGGACAGGCAGTTTAATGTGTGGGGAGATGGCCGAATGGAGTTTGCACAATGTTTAACTCCAGGAAATAATCCTTGGCCATACCAGGGTTCGAACCAGCAACCTCCATCTGCTAGTCTGCAGCTCTCCCAACTGAGCTATCCAGGCCCCTCTAAAACAGTAAATAGACTGCACCAGGTTATTTATAAGACTTTATCATGGGCAGAACTCTTAAATCTATCCAAGCCAACATTCAGGAAGACATATTTTTTTTATCATTGACATGACTTGTGGTTACAGCAGAAGATTAGAATTGTAAGTCCAAGCTAAGAGAGAGGGGAAAAAAAATCAAAGACGTGTCTGTTTCTCACCCAGCATCCCATGGTGCATAACTGTCAAGAAAGGATTGTTTTACTTATATTTCTTATCAGCATTGACAGTGGCTGCTGCAAGCATAAAACTTCCTGAGCTATGTACAATGTTACGTGGTAGGGCTAATCTGAATGGATGCTGCCATTTTGTGATGCAAACTAGCGTTGACTTTCCATGGCAAGACGATGTTCACAAAACAGAAATCAAGGGGGAAATTATGGATTGGAACTTCTGCATGGCTTCCGTCTTTTATGCAGCCTATTTTAGTATTTATCTTGCTTCTTGAAGTTGTACAGACTGGTCCACCACCGTATGGTCAATGTCCTAGTGGCAAGGCTATGTGGCTGCTTACTGAGACACAAATTTGTTGCCAAAGGCAGCTGGCAACACAGCACTTGGCTCTATCCCAGATACTTAAATGCTAGATTGGTTTATATTCAGCTATTATATCTTCTTAATATAAGTCAGGTGAAGGCAGCCAGATGATGAGAATAACAGAGGCACAGTGAAACAAAATGTATCAAGGAACAAATTTTACAAGACCAAAGAGAAAGAAAGGAAGTTAGAAAACAATGCAAACTACTCGCATAAACATCCCCACACTCTCATTGTCTCAATGCCAGTTAATTTCTATTTCAATAAAACTAAAAGCCATTTTCACGTAGTGCTGATGCCACCACTCATCATATTCACTCATACCCACTCTCAGTGTCACACAGGTGTCCATGCACACACATTCACAATCCCCCCCCCCCAAAAAAAAAACAACAACCATGAACATGAACAACTGAAGATCCACATGCTGATGCTTGCCATGAAAATGCACCATTTATGGAAGTGACAGAAGTAATCAAGACATTAGCAAACAAGGAAATTACACTAAATTGAAAAACAGGAAATAAAATTTTGCAAGATATATACAAGATTGATTAAGACAATAAACTGATTTTATTAAATGTCACTGAGTAACAGTCCACCACTTCACACATTAGGTTACTGGTCTTTATGAGAAAACACATGGGTTTTTTCCATTTAATCAATTATAAGCATCTGCTCATAGTGTGCTTTTGTTGTAAAACAGTTCAGATAAGTATTACTATTAATAATCTAACGCCACTGAACAATTATTCCTAGACTCAAAAATGGGCTTTCACAACATCTCCGAAGCTGCTGTACTAGTTCCAAGGTTAAAGGTTTGAAGATAAACCACTTCACCAGACAAAGAATCTGCTGAGGTGGTGTGATGATCATGTGACCACTGAAGGCTAAGCTGCCTACACCTAATCGCCTAATCAACTAGATAACTGTCCTCATGGACACTGGCCTAGGCACCGAGCATTTGTACTTCATCTGTAGCTGTGCCTATGTGCACACCTGCCAGTGCCACTGCCACCACCACCATGACTACCAGGTAACCGGCCAACAACATCTGCCAACAACAAAGACCATCTGAATAAACCATGATACACTGCATGGCTGCCAAGGGCAAAATATGTGCAGATTTGCAGAACGCAAGCAATCAACAAAGTGATAACTTAAAAAAAGACCAAAAGGTCCAACATCATACACTCACTGAATAAAGATTTGCCACCAGGAAAACGGATACTAGAACAGCGATCCTCAAGATGAGCCCCCACCTTCACCCCTCTCCATGTCCCACGTACACAGTAACTCCAAACCAGGGCAAAGACGGGGAGACCCAATGGGATACGACCCAATGGGATATATTAGATGGTAAGGCCAAGACAAGCCACCCGTAGCAGCCTATAGCTAACTCCTTTGCACAGGTAAGCAGTAAGAGTACCGCACCAAAACCATCTCCCTTCAATCCAGCACTGATGTAAGCTGATAGTGATCCACCCTTGAGGGAGGGCAGAGTGATCTTATGTTAGAGCACACCTACACCAGAACTTTCAGCCTCAAATGGAAAGCCTAGTCAGTGAATCTTGCATATCAGGTTGAGTGTGCAAACATTTAAAAATGAACATTTTATATTAGCCCCCCCCCCCAAAAAAAATATTGTCTCCAGTCACCTGACCAACCCTAAGTTTTGCAGCCAACCCTAACAATTTGTTTCCCCTCATGGGAAAAACCGTAAAGGAACCTATCATACAGTGACCATTTGGCAAAGAAGACAAACTAACTGACCAGCTAACAAATCAAGACATTAGTTAAATGTATGTGATTTAAAATCCGACCTACCTATCCTATATTTTGCCTGTTACCTGAAACAATTTTTTTTCTTTGGCCAGTAATTATCAACAGGATTTTTATGGGATTATAATACTGCAGTAACAGACAACATGCAGAAGCACAGGACAGTGGTAATGCATGCCTCTACGGTGCTCTACCTTTCCTAACAGCTACCATGTAATGGCAGAATAAAACCAGTGAAGCCTTCTGAAGACATGCCCAGTCAGGTAAATCTGTTTAACCTATATTGCACGTCAATGCATGTAGAATACCTGAATAAACTCCAACCAGGATGTGACAGTCATGCAGTAACTCCCCCCCCCC
>SMGT01010948.1:334063-349968 GCA_004794575.1 Lanistes nyassanus | reverse complement strand
GGAAAGTGGGAAGCAAAATTCCTTCACCACTGGCTGCCTCAACTTCAGGCACTCGGCCATTCTTGACCACATCAAAACTTCTGACACAAAACTGGAAATAAAATGATGAAGTTTGTGTGTGTGTGTGTGTGTGAGGGAAGAAAGGAAAAGAAATGCAGGCATAGTAGTATATGAACAAAACCGATGAAAACCTTCAACTATGAGAAAAGGCCGCATCTGTTTGCTAATCATTGTGATGGTATAAATCCCAGTAAATTGGTGACTTATTGTTTTTGGAAAATGACCTATTGATTTTTCTGTCAACTGGTCAAATGACCTATGATGTCCTGTAGCAAGAATGATCCCTGTTTACAGTTTTAAAAGATGGTAGTGTGTGCTGACATTCTTTTCTTGCAGTACTCTAAAGACCTAAATAAGCATGAATAAATGAAATTATCAACCAGACTGAAGCACAACTGCATTGTCAAGACAGACAAAAGCTTACCTATTTGATATCGCAATACACAGATATACACATGCATTTTGTAACCCTTCCCGAAATGCTTCCATTTCATCTCTTTTGTTTTTCTTCCTCTAGTATCCCCTGACTGCCAGCCAAGTTTTGACAGCCATCACCATTAAGAAATAAACTAGATGTGTTATTATGCTGATCTGTTATTAAAAACTAAACATTATCCACAAAAGAAAACCTGGCATCAATATACATGTAAACAACCTTATAAAAGCTTGAAGCAACAAATACCATGAACAATCCAATGAAGCAAAAAATTTTTATAGGCAGAAATTGAGGGTAGCAAAGCCAATTAGAGAACAGAATTGTGCCAGCAACCCTAAAGCAGCAGATCCTGCTAATTTCATAATCTCCTTAAGCTATGTTGGTATTCAAGTCTGAGGGCAGGGAATCCTGCTAATCTTATTATCTGCTTAAGCTAGGGTACTCAGGTCTGAGGACAGGGGATACTGCTAATCTTATTATCTGCTTAAGTTAGGGTACTCAGGCCTGAGGACAGGGGATCCTGCTAATCTTATTATCTGCTTAAGCTAGGGTACTCAGGTCTGAGGACAGGGGATCCTGCTAATCTTATTATCTGCTTAAGCTAGGGTACTCAGGTCTGAGGACAGCCCCACTCCCAAGCTAATTTAGTAACTAGTACACTCTTTTCTTGTAAAAGTTCTCTAAAAACCTATTTTTTTCTCTTTCCCCTAATGCACTTCATTCTGTCCTGTTATGTGCCTAGAACATGGGAGTAGCTTGTGCATTCCAGTGTGATAAGCATGTGTGTGTTGCACTGTGAGTGTGTGTGGGGATGTCTGTGTCTTGTTCGTTATCACTTCCTAAGAATTGCCACATCACAAATCCTATTATTATTAAAAGCCATCAGCATCCTGTCTTAAATGTGCTGCACAGTAAACAGCTGAAATGCGGAATTTTAAAATGCAGATATAAACTAAACACTGTGCTTTTCTTCTGTCCCAGACAATGAGACTTACTAATGTAAATGTTCCTGTGAATGACCAGAAAAAGGGTTACAGCTCAAAACTAGGATCATGCAGCCTATGCAGATTACCAGCAGAAACTCAAAAAGATAAAAACTTGAAAACCTGGGTTAGTTAAGGAGTTGAAATTTAATCTTGAAAAGGGGTCCCAAACATGTCACCACCAAGCAACCAACCAGACATTTGGACAGACCCAGACAAGGTGACCAGGGTAACAGCTACCTTACCCACCACCACTGCCCCCCCCCATCTCTCTCTCAATAAGCCACAAAAAAAATTTAAGTGGCTCCTGAGATGGCCTATAATATGGACTCAGAAATCTACCAGTGTATGTGTTAAGGCAATGTTTTCTGCTTCACTCCTTCAGCCTTGCATGACACACAGCTAAGAGAACAAAGGTCATGATCCCATTTCTGTTAAAGTCCACCAGGAAACCTAGCTCTTTAGAACCTTTAGATGGGAGTTGTCTGGGGTATGGGATAGGGCGAATTCTGCATTGGGGTGATATTTTACAGGGAGTCACTGTGTCAATGCAGATCTATCTCAAAACCTCTCTGGCAGGAACACCATGTCAAATGCATTGCAGAGTTTTCTGTAAGCTCAAGGACAGGTTCAATTGACTACAACAAGGTGTATTCAAGGAATGCAAATAAGTGTTGGGCATGAAAAGCTATGACTCAAATGTGACAGTATACTTAGAATAATAAATTTGTGCTTCTGTATAACTACAAGGGGTAAGTTCTTACCTGTATATTACAAAAACTTTAATAATTTTACACTCACCTCAAATCACTCAATCATTATTTTGCATCTATTGAGCCAAGCACCATGTCTACTATTTAGATATCAAAAACAGTCTGCTAAAATTCTGTGATTTAAATTAAAATAAAACAAAAATACATTATCAAGAAAAGCTTTAATCTAATTTCCAAGGTATTGCAGAAACATTAACTTGACAAAAAATCCAGGTCTTTTTTAAATTAAGTAATTACACATCCACACATATATTCATCATTTATTTTTGAGTCAGTGTAGGCTTAACTGTTGAATGGATGCATGCTAAATTTACTGTCACTTAATTTTTTTCCAGAACACTGCAAAACTTACAGTTTAGCATATGTGCCTGTGTGGTAGTGACCGTGCGCGCGCGCGTGCGTGCGTGTGCACGCTGATGTTCACACATAGTGATATACTATTAAAGTATCATTAGTACTAAGCAGTCGTGATTTTTTAAAGTATTATTTACTGAAAAGTCATCAATTTGAACGAAAGAAACCCTTGGCTAATTCGTAAAAGAGCTGTTCATTCAATCCTTTCGCAAGTGATGGTTACATTTGTCCCTAAGCTCTCTACAGCACACAATGACAATGTGACAGAACTCTGAACTGTGTACCACATGATTGGTAAAAGTGCAGGAAAACTGAATACTGTGAGCGTGATACACACAGACTAGTGACACACAGAAAACTACTTTACCGTAAAGAAAATACGATCATTAGCAGAAGAACAACCAATCGTTGCCAGACAATGCCGTCTCCAACTGTCTACAGCATCAACAAAGTCTATATGTGCGATAGGAAGAATGTTGTTGTTTCTACTGCTATTTTTATCTCTGCTGACGGCATAAATTATGCCATGTTCAATTTAGCAGACGCCACAATTTAGGCGACAGTCATTTAGCGAAAAATATTCTATCCTTTCCTCTTTTTTTCGAAATTAAGAGAAACAGATATCAGTAACACTTATTCTACAATTTTTCGGTGCGCAAAATATTTGCAAGTAACAAACCATGCGTACTTTGATCAATGCATGCTTACCCTTGACGATCCACACCACAGTTGAAGGAAATTAGGAACATCACGTGACGATCGGAAGTACTTTGTTTTTCATTTAGGAAAGGCTACCACGTATGAATATGCATTATCTCCCCATGCGACCTTTACTCCCACTTTCGTTTTTCATCACCCTTTTAGACTCTTGAATGCTGCTAAAAGAGCGTGTGCCAGGATTGTTAAAGTTTCATAAGTACTTTGTTATTGTCCTGCTGTTTCAAGGCTGTTGGGCTAATCTCTACATGTTACGTCAAAGCTACGAAGCAGAAGCTTTTAAAACATCAGGAAACTTCTCCAGGGTTGACTAACGTGACAAATCGAGTTGAGACTCTCCATAGCGTCGCAACCCCCCCTCCCCCCATACACACCTTTTTACACTTTCTCTTTTTCTGTGAGGGAGTGTGTAGGTCATTTTTGTCAGAATTATGGTGACAGCAGAGATCCGAGGTTCATTCTTGCAAATTGTCAGAGAAACAACTCTGGAACCACATTTCTTGCAGTTACTGAGCTAGCAAAAATATAATACACTATACTCACTAGTAATGAACCGAAAAGAAGTGAATATGTTGTCTGATGTGTAATCTTAATTTTGGTTTCTTATTTTTTGTTATTACTTTGTGCGTTTAAAATGAATAGTCTGTGAATAGTACGCTAAGTAAAGCCTTCCAAAATGCTACAGAATTTATATCGTATTTTTTTCAATAATAATATATTTGAAGAAACAAATGTCTTGAGGTCTTTGTGACTGTCGTCATCATGTTGGAGAATGAAATGATCTTTTGATATTGCAAACATGTGATGACTTTAAAGACTGAAGAAGATATGGGGATGTTTATTAACTAAAGTAAATGATTACATTTTTATGGCTACAGAAGAAGCTTAATTTTTCTTGATCACATAATATATACAGCAGACGACAGAATAAGATGCAGATTTTTATGTAATAGTAAATTGCAAACAGCCAGGATGATGAGGCAAAAATGGAAAGTGTGGTAGAGCACCAGAGGTGCAGGAAACTGCATAGATGGCTGGGTTGTCAGTGATCTTGTTGATCTCATCAGAGAACTACAAAGATAATGTCAGATATCTTCAGTGATGCTGCTTGTTGACATCCCATGTGTGGACATGAATATGATTCACTATAATAATAGCACAATATTGTTAAACATAATACAAAACGTCCAGTACAAACATGCATGATAGACGAAATGTGAATTTTGATCACTGCAAGGTTATTTCCTCAAAAATTAGTAATGGTGCTTGGTCTTTCGGTTTCACCTACAATTTCCTGGCAGCAGGAAGAAAAGGATAATGCGGCAAGAGCCCCAAAGACCAGATAAACTGAAAACCCAATGTACAAGGTGCAAATGATATGCAGTCTCTAAGTGTGTACACTGCATTTGCTTCCATGTGCACCAAAGCACACATTTGTATACTAAATATATTTGGAGAGGGAAATTTTGGTCACAAACTGACCTTTACAGAGCAGAATACTAAGGTTGCTTTGTCAAGAATCTTCTCAAATTCTGCTGCCGTGCAGAGAAGCAATGTTGCATTCATGATCTTACGATGATTAGGGTAAACCCTTTATCTCGGAACATATGATGTAAGAATGAAACCAAAATGCCGGAAATGTTACGTGGAGTGGAAAAGGCTGAGGCTCAGATCGCTGACACCTCTGGCTGGGAGTGTGGCTGGAGATGGAGTTGGTGGATAAGGTTATTTTGTCTGGGAGAAGCAAGATGGTTCTACCTATATTAACTTTCAGTAACTTCGGTATATATCTGTGGACCTGTCTCTGGCACAAATGCATCCTGGTCAGGAATTATTTACAGTTTGTTGTAACTTGTTACGGGACTGAAAAAATGTCTCCATACAGGATCTTGATATGGCCTCTTCACTCGACTGAACGCTTTGAGCAACAAACCAACCAACAAACCCAAACCAGATTTTTCTGTGCAGGCATTCACCAATCAACCACCACATTGTTCTAAAGATTATGAAGTTTTATAAATTACATCGTTTACATCTTTTAGTGAAATACACATTTTATTCAACAAAATGATATTGCACTTTACATACAACAGTGTGGCGCAACATAATACCGAGGCACACATTCTATGCTGCAGAGAGCAAATTTAGCAAAACATGTTTTTTGTCAACATCCGATGCAGGCATTTGATACTGGAAAGGTACGGGCATAAACAGGAGAGGGTTTGCTCTCATTGCTATGCAAAGAATGCGATGTTCATACGTTCTTATAAAAATTGTAGCTTTCCGCAGGCAGTTGACTTAATCATACCATGTATGATGAATGGATTAAATCAGGATACAACAGGAAAAGAAGTGTCAATACTATATAACTAATAAATGCAACATATCACCATTTTTTATGGGTTGTATACAATGTGTTACACAGTCTCTCTTACACACACACACACACACACAAGCCTTATACTCATGATGACAAAAGTTTCTTCTCTATAGCATAGACTCTAAGATGACCAGCCTCTGACACACAGTGGCCAGACATACAAGGAGATGCAACCCATAACTAGGGGTATGTAAAATGAGGATGGAGTATTCTGGAGCCTTATTAAGTGCATCCTGGTCAGGAATTATTTATGCCTGAGACACTGTCACGGAACACCAACAGCCCCTGCTAGCAATAATCACCAGATCTGGTCTCCACCCCCAACATTGCATTAGAGGACCCTGGCTGCTTGGAAAGAGTGACGGAACACTCGTATTTGTATGGGGCCTAAGAAAACACCCCATACACACACTTCTGGGATAGTCTGGTTTGGAGCACCAATGGACAGAGACACTTTTACTACCTTTTGTGTGGGTTTCCATAACAGCATGTGGTGCACCACATTTTACGTATAACAGATAAAGTGATATTTGCTTTAAAATTGTGCTGCCTTAATCGATTTCCTGAATGCTAAAGAAAAGAGAAAGAGATTAGAGGACTCAAGGTCGTTTCCACCATGTTTTAAAGAGGAAAAAAAAAATCACTTGCATTCTGAGATTTCTGTTGAAGGCAGTCAATTATTATTTAAAATATAGTGCAGCATATGATGTTTCAGAATACCCATTATGCACACTTTCAGGGACATCAAATCTCTCCACATAAGGCCTCCTATGCAAACAAGCATTCTAGAAGTGTGTGTTATTGATGAAGAAAGAACATCACCATTTAAGATTTACCAAACAGCTATTCACCACATGCACTTTATCTTACTCCATAGGTTTCATGCATGACAAGTTAAAAATAATCCTTACAAATCTAGTCCAGAAAGGTGAAGGTTTCTCTGTTTCTACAAAAATCTTAAGACCACCATCATAAACTACAATCTCAGCTCTTTTTAAAGAAATTTATTTTAACCATCTAACAGGTGCAGCACTTGAGCCTGTTTTGAAGGTCTCCAGCTCTCAGAAATATGAGTGCTCCTTCTTTCATGATTATTTCTTCCCACGCTTCATGTACATCAAAATTGTGGGTATGAAACGTTTACACACATAAAGCTCACAAGTACGCAAATATCCTTTTCTCCAGTATCAATATCTTTTGCTGTGAACAACCAACATTTCTACCTGTTTGGTAGATAAAAGTCAGATGTAAATCCAGATGAAAAAATACTAAAAACAGACCTTACTTTCACAGGTTTAAGCCAGGACAAGCTAAATATTAATTTACCAAAGTTCTCTAAAATGGGGAAAAATCTACTGACATACCATCTGATCAAAAACACCATCTCCTTGGTAAAAAAAACAAAACAAACTAAATGGAGAAGTAGGTCTGGACACCAGGAAGATGGGAATGCTATAAAGTGACAAAATCAGTGGAAGGAATGGTCTGGTAAAATCAAATTTCAAATGGAAATAATTTAAATACTTTACACAATATTTTTACTCAAAACTTGCAGTTAAATGAAGAAAAAAGCAAAACATGATTGTGTCCATTCATAACCTTAAAAATAAAACCAATGTTATTGCTGTCGCTGTCACAACATGTCACAAGATACCAGTGACAGTAAACTGTTCTGTAATTCAAAACAAGTTTTTGTTACAAAAACAACAAACACTTGAAAACAGTGTGGAAAATACACAAAATAATTTTCTCTATAGTCACTTAAAACTCCTAGAAACTCTCCACAATAAGAAATACTGAGAATACATGGGATATACACTGAATCGTACTGGAGTAGAAGATATTCCCTGAAGCCAGAAAAAATGGAGACAGTATCTTGCACTACAAAAATCTGAAGCAAACTTTTCCACATGAGCGCCACTCATATGAATGCAATGGCTCAAGAAGATGCAGTTTCTGCTGAATTATACAGACTATAAATCATTTGTGCAGGCTTTCACAGGTGTGTGCAAGCAAAATGCTAACCCATATAATCTAGCATTATGAGACGGAAATAACATTAATGCCAATAAAGACAAAGGATATCTCTGGGAAAATTAAAAGTATGCGGAGTTATGAATTTGCCTGAAACATGATTACACACCTAAACACTTTTTCTGCATAGAATCAAGAAATAACACATGCATACTTGTTGTAAATAAATGTACACAGGTAAACATTTAAAAAATAAACTTACAGGAAAAAAATACTTACAAAAACAAATGTCAACCAAGTCACATAACGATAATCAAGTTCAGAAAACTGATTTCAAATCATAAAGAATTTTCTGTAGTGGCATACATGCTATTAGTGTTTTGTTTCACTGGTGTGTAGTTGCACAACCAAACTGTAACTGTAACAAACTAAATTTAAGAGGCAAATCAAAAAGAAATGAATTTCAATGTGAACAGTATTGATCTGATGAAGACAGAAGTCTAATGATGCATGTCATAAACGGTGCAGTATTCGAGTCCTATCATGTCATTACCATGGCTACAGATCTCCAGCACCAAAGTTCTGAGCAAACAGTTTAGCACAGTCATGTGCACATGTAAACATCAGCATTAAGCACAGAAACATTCGGCTGCTTGCTATGGATGTGATGAAGACACTGAACCAAATTCTGATGGCTGATTGTATGAAAAGAAAATTTTGTATTTTGGTTATGTTTCTCACAAAACAGTTCACCAAATTAAGACTAAAACTTCAAAAGATGCATGAAAAATTGGCTTCATGGGAACACAACATGTGCTGACTAATAAAATGCCTATATAGCTTCTTTTATCAAATTTTACGCCCAGAATCATTCTTCCATTGGACAACCTTACCATCATGGTAAGTTATGTTTCATTTTTTCAATTTTTAAAAATAATGTCATTTCATGACAGCATACATTACAGATCAAAAATGCAGAGGTGGTAAATTATAGGTATTACTATAATATGCAATGAATGTTTGCTATACAAAACTTCAGAGAAGACCATCAGATTAAGCCAGTCTTCATTCTCGAAGAAGGCTGCACCTCAACACCATATGGTTTTGAATGAATGACCTTTCCTAACTAGTTTCCATTTTTACACCATACAACAGTAGAGAAAACAGTAATGCATTTTTTTTTGAAAATGGCATTCTAGAACAACAATGTTCTCCAATAACCACTTTTTCACACAGAATTATTGTCAGAACGATGTTAGGAATGTATTTGCTTAAAATGTAGTTTTTCTGCCATTTTCTGTTTCTTAAAAATCACTTTGGCCCACAACAGGGTATCCTGTTTTTAAAAAATGCTAAATAATAGTGAGACGATGACGAAATGTCTCTGTGGAAAAGACAGATTGTAGTCAAGGTGTTGAAAGGCTTTTTTACGATAATGAAAAGGTGGCTTCATGCATTCGGTCTTATCTGCAAATCTGTTGCTTATGCTTATCTAGTGTTAGTCTCAGTGAATAAAAATGTACTGAAAATGCTGGTCAGACCAAATACAAATAAATACCTGACAGAACAATACGATTATTAACTGCCAGAAAATCAGCTGAAAAACACCCACAGCTATACCGAGACCAGACAAAAAACCTTTATGTTTATGACACCGACTAGATAATTTTATTTTACTTTAGAGAACAACGCGGTAACTGAACTGGGCCTAAAAATTGACAAAGTTACTCCATCTATTTATGACATTTATGTCTTTCGTTTCAAGTTACATAAAACCAGAATATCGTGGAAAGGATGATTGTAATTATATTCCTAACAAATTTGTCATTGATGATAAAACTGACACAAATTGATGTGTACATTCCGTGTTCTGTTAATAACCAAAAAAGGGAACATTCTCTGTAGTGACTGGAGCCAGTATACATAAAACTAAGAATAAATAATGATAACTGTCTACAGCATACAGAAGAAAATTCACATAAGTGATGAGGTCATTTTGCATATTATAAATGCTCTTACAACTGCCATGAACTACCAATTTTGTTTATAAGTTAATTTAGTTATGCATCGCCCATGAGAACAAGAGAAATAGGTTCTAAGCAATTTTATCAAGCAAACAGCAGCTCTTTTTTTTTCTATATTATTTTTCTCTGGGAGGAGGGACTTCTGTGTTCTGGCAGCTAGGTGTTCGCAGTAGTACAGCAAAGATGGATGTCCTTGGCATACATGAACTACACAGCAAGCTTTGATGCAACTCTACCTGCAGGCTAATAAAACTTTATTTCTGCCCTCATTTTAGGGGCCAGTGTAAGCAAATATCTCAAGCCAATAAACCTTAGATAAAACGACACACATTGTTGTGATCAGCTTCTGGCCATCTTGGGCTGTGCACTTGCACATAAACTCATGAACAAAAGCTTAAAACATTCCTATTCAACATTCTTTTCTAAACAACTCTACTGACTACTCGCCTCATGTCCTTCCACAAGAAACTTGACCAACCATTAAGCTCCCCTCCCTAACCCCAAAGGGTGGAGGATCCTATCCATATACAGGAAATTCTTCCAAACATCTCCAAGATTTTAGTGTTCTCGGGATCTTTAAATCTTTAAAAGAAGGGGCTTCACATCTGTTGTTTATATACATTTTTGCAAGACACTGCCACAGATCTTCTATTTTTAACTCAAATTATTGTCAATACCATTTTAAGCAAGCACTAAACAGTCACAGGTGAACTCATTTAATACTCTTCTTTATGTAGTTTCAGATGTAATGCCATACCAAACATCATACATCTATTTTTCTGATAATGACTATTCAGTAAGCTAGAACCATATGCATGTTCAAAAATAACATCTCTGTTAGACAGAATGCACGTGAGAAATGGTTAAGGATGAAAAATTAACTGCAGCCTTAAAAGAGTGCCTAGACTAATTAAAAAATAATTTAAAAGAACTAAAACAAAACCTTTCCAAATAAGGCTGAGCTGGTGTGAATTTTACATCATACAATAAGTAATGCTAAAACAAATCTGCTCTGTTTTGAAAGCATCAGTATTTGTTGCGGTTTTTTTTTTCGTAGATGCTGTGCAAGAGGAACCACTCTTTCTGCTGGCGATCTGTCGAAGCTGGACACATCAGGTAAGTTCTGCCTGATGTTTAGGGTTGGTCTGAGGCCAGCTCTCCTGCCATGGAGGCTGTTTCGACTGACGTGCTTTCCACTTTCATGTAATTTTGGAGAAGAGACTGGAGCTCTTCTAGAAGTATCTCGCACAACTTTTGATAGCCCCGTGTAGTCAGGTGCAGAAAGTCCCACATGTCCCGCCTGCTGATGACTTCTGTGCCAGGGCGATAGAAGAGTGCTGGGTCCACGTTGAGGAATGTTGTGCTGGGAATGTTACTCAGCTGCTCTTCTAAGGATTTGTTTATGATTGCAAACTTCTCCCTAAGTGGGTTTGGTTTTTCGCCTCTTGGAAGCAGACCCTGGCAGATAAATCAACAATGCTCACCGTTAATTTGAAACAAAGACAGACAGCTGTACTGTCCGTACACATTCTACCATTACAAGATAAAACTGAGCATCAAGGGAGCTTAACTCAATCTTGACGTGGTCCTACAATGCGGGACATTGCTGAAATCACAGCGTTTGGGGTGAATTTTACCAAATTGCGAAAAATTGTTCTAAAACAACTATTAAAGAAAGAAACAGAAACCAAGTGTTGTTGGAAAGATAAATTTGTGGGAAAAGGCTTTTCCTATCTGAAATCTGTTGCTGATGCTGTGGGGAAGACTGTTGAATCATGTAACCAAAGTGAATGTAAACACTGCTTAGTCTTCAGCAGAGCCTTGCTACCCGTATCCTGTAACTCAGCCGCAGAACTGGCTGAACTAAGACACACCATGTCAGACGTCACATGATAAGCTCTACAGTCTTCAATATATTTATCAATTATGTATCCCTTCTTCCAAGTTTGCACTACCAGTTTAAGGCTGTACATACACTACAGTTTGTGCCAGCAAGATTTGCAAAAAGCAACACTGAATTTCACTGGTAAAAACTGATCTTGCAGCAGGTTATTGAGTACTGTTCTGTGATTAGGCACTACCTTTTCAGTCTACTCACAACTTTCATCCTTGGTGAGTCAGATCAGCTGTAAATAAGTGTCTTATGCAGGGGACTTAATAAAGGTTAGAAACAATACTTCAGCCTCAAGACAGAACTTCCTTATGGAAGGCACGCACCACCACAATAAGCTGAGCCTGGGGCTGCTTGTTGGTTATGGTTGCAATTATCTCCATGATGCCTCCAGTTACCTGCTCTGCAGTGTGATCATGGTTGTTTGTGCCTATCAGGAGCACAATTACCTGTGGGAGGTACAAACTCAGGTAAAAGAAACCAACTCACGAAGACAAGTGCACACAAAGGATTCTCTCTCTCCCTCTGTGTGTGTGTGTGTGTGCGCACATGTGAAATATCTGTTACAGGTCAAACTATTCTGAATTTACTATTGAATCCTTGTCCTCAATAACTAAGGTAACAGATGATAAGATGATATGCACGTCTATTGTAATATGTACCAACTATTTCTCTTTTAACAGTAATGGTCCATCATTAACAATTATGATAAGAACAGATCCTCTTATTAGCATCAGTTTTTTTAAAACTTTCATGTTAACTTTTCATATCATGTCAGGCAATTTTTAAAAAAAAGCCAATCTGATGAAAATTAAATTAAAAATTATACTTAATCTAAATTATATACGAGGCCTGACTTACATTTTACAAGAACTGTACATTTGAATAATGTGTAAGTTAGTAGTTAGGTGCAGTGCTGTGTATACATACTCACACTTTAAAATTTCTCATGCAGTGAAATAACTGCATTTGATTATGTTACTAGGGAATAACCATATTAAGGACCACATGATCACCTTAGGTTGAACATTGTCCAACTCTCCATTCATTATCCTCCACAGCAAATTCTGGGTCTGATCACCACCAATGCTGAAATTCAGACAGTGAAGAGGCTCAAACATTTGGCTCCAAATCTGAAAAAAAAATTATAACTAATAATTAATATCATGTAAAGAGAAAAGAAAAGGGTGACTGCGGGTTGGGGTCATAGAGGTATAACAAAGAGAACTTGGCCAAGCGAGAGTTCGACAGACAGGAAGTCTTTTTTATAAATTATAAAAAGCATACTGAGACGATGAGTCGACCAGGGTTGGGCAGCAGTCTTCCTGTCTAAGTCTCGCTTGCCCAAGTTCTTATTGTTGCAGCTTATATCATGTTTTTGAGATTAAATGTCAACTCACTTGCTTATATTATAAGAATAATAATTCACCTATCAACAGAATTCCACGCATGCACACTACAGAGTATGAAATGCACATATCAAGTAATTAAACTGTGACAATTGACGTTCTTTCAGTGTCTTTACATAAACCACAAAGTCTGGGATTTGTGTTGACAGTAACTGCACAAAGTTTTATGCATGCTTTGCTCAGACAACACTGCCTAGCTAATAATTACCTCTGTCTGCTGAAGGTGTGCCAGCAACGAGTCACCCAAAAATAGAACTTCTGGTTCTCGTTCATTAGAATCAGCTATAAAGGCATTGTGCTGTAGATAAAACAAAACGTACAGTAACTGTAAAATGAAGTTGCTAAACAGAACACTGTCACTCTCAGTGTCGCACTCACACAGGGGTACAGAAGTGTGTAAACATCGTCGCATGCAAACACATGCACATCGATCATGTCTCTGACTTTGAGTTTGTATTACGTGTGTGTGTGTGTGTGAATGAGAGAGGTGTTTTAAAACATAATGTCGAAGTTAGAACTGTAAAACCTTAAACAAATCGTGATACAGTATCAGTATGACTGGTAAAGCTTATTAATTATTTGGTAAATAGTAGTAAGTGAAATCGCAGGAGTTCCAATGCTTCATCATAATTGTTGTAATTGTAATTTCTACTCCTGAGGCTAGAGAACAGAAACTGCTGCTAATGCTAGAAACTAACTTTTTATACCATTGGTGTACTGGATGCATTGATGCACTCTACCGAACAGTCTGTTGAACCATGATCGTCTGTTCATCATAGACCTAGTGCATTAATAGAATTTTGCAACGTTTCAGATTTTAAGTAAACATAAAATATGTCTCAGACAAAGTCATTACCAGGCACATCCAACGCCCATCTCCTTGAACATCTTCAACTGGCTGGGGATCGGCAGCAGGATTTGCCATTACTGGCTTATTTATTAATTAATTGGTCCAAATAAGTAATTTGAGTAGTGTCTGCGATCGCAGGAAGTGACTAGTGCCAAGTCGAAGCAGACATCCGTTTCCGTTTAATATGAAAGTGAGTTGTATCCCTTGCTTGTTGGGCCTCTCGTCTGCGATCTCGATTAACTCTCGGGTGGTTAGCGTTACAGGGTCTGGCATCTTCAAGCCAGACTCCACACAGTTCAATTAACGAAGAAGAAGAAGAAAAAGGCAATCAATTAACACTCACAATATTTCCTTGTTTATTAAGTTATCTAATGTCTGTGTGCGTGCGTGTGTGTGTGTGTGTATTCTTGCGATCTGGGTTTTGATCACAGAGTTTCCGTGGTTTTGATCGTTGACGTGTTTGCTTTTTTTGTTTTTTGTTTTTGTTTTGTTTTTGTCTTTTGTGTGAAAGTCTTTGTCGTGTGCCATTTTCTTCTGTTTAAATGTACGTATTTATTGGTTCTGCAGAGGGTGGTGCTTGCATCCCTTTGATCTAGAGGTGGCTGGATAGCTCTGCGGGGAAAGCATCCGACTCGCCTGGTTCGAATCCAGCAGTTGTCCCGGATTATTTCCTGTAGGTAAAACGTTATGCAGACCACCTGGGTTTCTCCCGAACGCCTCTCTAAAATGGCTATCTTACTGCAGCTATCAGTCTAGTGGGTGTTTCCGAGCAATAGGGACGCCATTCCCCAGCGATATAGTCTAGAACCAAATGCGTCCGGTTCCGAAGCGTGAGGTCGGTGCATGGTTCGCATCCCGGCCGAGTCATATCTAAGACTTAAAAATTGGCAATCTAGTAGCTGCCCTGCCAGACCTCTGGCACTACAGGGAACATTACTAGGATTGGTTGGCCCGGTGTCAGTATAATGTGACTGGTTAGGACTGAAGTCTGTACGTTGCGACAGCACCCAGCACGCCTTAACTTTAATTGTAACCAACACCTTCCTGATATGTACCTATTTTGCGGCGGGACGCTAAGCAACAAACAACCATGCCACCCACCCCGTTCCCCATGTGCCTGCCATGATGTAGCCTATAATTAAGCTGCTGGCGCAGCATAAATAAACTGCAAAAATATCCAATTCTTCTATCGAGAGATGGAGATCGAATTCCAACGTCAGGGAAGTTCGGACTAGTTTCGAAATTCCCTTAGGCCCAGTCGATGACACGAGAACGCATGCGCTTCTATTACGTATACATGTGCGAGCAGTTGATGCGTAGGCGATGATATCTGCATATACATATTTTTATATATGCATAAATTATCAACAGCAACTGCGTATGTCTCTCCCATCGCCTACCCCACACTCCTTTGGCGAGGGAAATTATATTTGTTTCCCCTACCCTCCACAAAAAGCGTAAGTGAGCGAGCTTGGTTGTTTACAGATGCCTAACATCCTGTAACCACTTTCACGTGCAAAAAAATTAATGCAGTTAATACAGACACGTTGCTAAATACACACCACTCATAATGCACTGATAAAACAAGAAGCGTTAAGTTCGTCTGTTTAATGCCATTTTAATACCATTAAAACTTTATCCCTCGAGGGACGATGGTCGAAAAAAAATATTAAAGTCTCTCTAACAGACACACACAGTTTTATTTGTATAGCTTGAGGCATGCCAAAAGATCACGAATCTTGCAGTGGATATTATGATATGGACGCATATGTCGCGCAGTACTCTCTGCCCTTTTCCCCTCCCCCTTCGAACACCGTCCTGGAGCTGTATTCATAGCCGCTAGATAAGCCTAAACTGATCGCAACCATGTGACAAACTATCGGTTGGCAACCTACCAGAAAGGTGGTAACCAATAGTTTGTCACGTGATCGCGATCACGTTTAGGCTGAACTAATTGCAACGGCCGTGAACTCGGCTCCCAATGTGCACCTAATTTGCCGCGGTACGTTAAGCAACCAACATAAAACACCCCCCCCCCCCCCCCCCCCCCCCCC
>SMGT01010948.1:299213-334036 GCA_004794575.1 Lanistes nyassanus | reverse complement strand
CGCCACCATTCGACGAAAAAAAGTTATTGTGAAGGCTTATTGGTCGACGCTGTTTTGTTCGGTTTGTTCATCGAGAAACAATGTTGACATTTTGTGAATGAATGGATTAAAAAGATGAAGACAAACAAGCTAGTGACACAATCGATCCCAACACTGCACGCACATGCACACAGACTATCTCTCATGTACACACGCGAGCATTAACTCCACCTCTACATGCGTGTGCGTGTGGGCGTGTCACCCGTACAAACAGGCAGCACCCACACATGCAGGTGAGTGAACGCTGCGTACGGCCTCATCTACTGTGGCTACTCATTCGCCACTTACTGCACGCGCAGTCCCTCGTGCATTTGCGCTTGCACTCAGTTCAGCTCACACTGTCACATACATTCCTTATCTTTAACACACTTTATTCGGAAGGTACAGCAGTTGCCTACTGTCCCAGATTCTCCGAACCAATCCATAGAACAACTCCGCAGGTGGAGAAAGGGGGGAAATGGCTGCTGCCCAGAGGTCCTGATGGATTTTAACTATCCTGGAAATATCAGGGTGGGTATAATATTCTCTAGGTTCCAGGGCAGCTGTATTTTTTTCTAGCTTATTCTCTGGACTAATGCGGACAATTCGGAACAGTAAGCAGCTCGGATATGATAATGATATGTGCATGAAATGAGACAATATGACGTCACTTTTTCAACCGTTTTGTGCGCCAATGAAAATGCTGATGTTTTAAATGTTGTGAAACGGAGGTTGAGGGGAGGGGGGCATCATTAACTGGGAAATTACATTTTGTAATGAAACAAAAATTTGAAACCCTTTCCACTTTGTGTTTTCCATAATGTATGTAACTGTACAGCTTGCCTCTCGCGCAAAGCGTTTGGCTTACACTCTGCAGCATAACCTAGCCATGCAAACTTTATTAAATCCTTGGTCGAAGAGCCGATACAGCGAATGGAAAGAGATGACGGCAAATAGTATACAGTATTTACAGATACATTCATTCACGTAACCAGCAACGACAACGATGTGACCTTTGTGAGAAACATCATTCAGATATGTTACACTGGATTTCAGGTATCTGTTTTCATGTGTTTTCATCTGTATATCGGGGAAGCCCCTTCGCTCTATGTATGCCCAGCATATGTTGGGTTTTTCCTCGTGGAAGGGTCCTGGTCGGTTTAGCATCTATAGCCAAAGCCCAATAAGGACCGACAAAAGCTTTAGGAGGTGAAGGTCGCGTGAGGCGGTCCAACCAACACAAACGATGGAAAGTCCAAACCACAACTTAGCCAAGCAGATGAATGTCGGCAGATGAATTCCAGACATGGAAAAATTTGTCGAACTCAGATCAGGAGTCGCATACAGCCCATCTCTTTGTTCACCTTCTTAAGATTTATTGGACGAAAGAGAAATAAATCAGCATGCTTGTAATCAATGTCGAATTTAACAGACAAGCAGGCAGGCAGGCAGGCAGGCAGGCAGGCAGGCAGGCAGGCAACAGTGACAACAGACCATGAAGAAACTTGTCAGCGCTCAGCAGTACGCGCAGGGGCCTCTACTTTTGTGCGCCCACACACAGTTTCAACGTCATGACATCACGACATCATGACATCATGGCATCACGACATCATGCAAGGATGCCGACAACTATAAAGAGAAGCGGATGATGTCGCGCGCGCAGTCGCAATCGGGATGTTGCGACCGCTTCCGGATTTCTACAAACAAGGCGAATGTCGCTACCGTCTGTTAACGCTGGATTGGCGGCTGTAAGTTCTGAAAACTTCAAGAGCTAGCGTCCACTGGTTCACACCTCGACACAGCCGACCTAAAGCCGCTCTTCCAGAAGCAGCGGCTCCAGAACTGCGTAGTCTTTCTCCTCAAAAAGAGCCAGGTTAATGTAGTCGCCCTCCTTTTCTAGAAGCGACTCCAGCTGTGCGCAAAGGTCAGCGAACGACGGTCTCTTGACAGACGAATGGCGCCAGCACTGGGTCATAAGGTCGTATCTGCAAGCACGAATGCGCCATACTAGTGGAGATGATTCACCGAATTCAGAAAACAAAACAGAATAATGTTCCGATGTGTGTGTGTGTGTGTGCACATACCATCATCGTGAGGTCACTGGATCATGTTTCTAAACAGACTCCAATTCCAAGTATATCGAGAAATAATTCCCAGACAATCGAGAAACTATTCTCGAAATAAACTCACAGGTCGTCTGTACAGTGTTGTGGTTTCTCCATCTTCTTGCCATCGTTGACAAACTTGAACACCTGCGAAGCCGACATTCCCGGGTAGGGGCTGGCACCTGCACGGAGAACGCCACTCGCTAATACCTATATTAACGTAGTTAATCCTGATACAAAAAGGTAGACTAAACTAGTACACGTAAGGTAAGCCATTTTAAACACGGAGGAATAATTGCAATAAATTTGCATTACCAGTTCTGGACATTAATGGCTTCCAGTCAAATCTGTCTTTTGAGAAATCTTATCTCATCCTTAATGTTCAAATTGCTCTTCTACTCGTAAAAACCTTGATCAATCCTTGGGTCCTTTCACCTTGAGTATTTCACGTACTGCACTTGACGTGCGGAAACGAGATAAGACAGACGATGTAGCCTACAGACGTAAGAATTTAAATTGCCTTTCAATCATCGTAGTTTGAAATTCATTCCCCACAACAAGAATGCTACAACAGGCAACTTATGCTTTGTCGTTTGTTTTATAGTTTTACTTACCTGTCAAAATAGTTTACGCACAGCCATTGCAAATAATCTTGAGTGAAAACCTCTCTTCACATTGATTATCATGTCCAAATAATGTTCCTGTATGTGTATCTATGTGTGTACGGTGTATAGATGCTTTAACAATAAATGTACAGCCTTAGACATATATAATATATAAAATTATACATATCAATATGTATTTCTATGGTATGGCTAACTTATACCAAATAATGCACGTTTGTCCATGACTTGAGCTTTATTACTAAATGGTTAGACCGTCAATCTGTAACATAGCGTGAAAAATAAATAATTATAAACACTTCATATCGGGAAATGCCCCAGTGTTCCTTTAATTTTTTGGTAGCAGTCTATAGTTTTTATTATTTTTATGTCGATCTTGTCACTCACTCACTCATCGTTGTTATTTACCGAGAGTGACGATTTCCCACACAAGTATGCCGTAAGACCAGACGTCAGAAGAAAAAGAATGACGTCCGTCCATCAGGGCTTCCGGTGCCATCCAGCGGATGGGTAGCGGCCCCTGCATGGTCACAAACATGAGTTGATGGAGTCACACATATCAGCCACTGTAATGAGTGAATACTGACTGATAAATGCCGCGTGAAGGAAAATATTCCACAAAGTCGGTGAGGTACTAGAGTCATTAAAAATGTTAATTCGGAGTTGCCAGTATTACAAGACTTTTCTTGAGTCGGATACCTATAACAGCGAAATCAGATGTATACCAGCAACGTGGACGCGCAAACACGCATAAGCAGGCAGCCACGCGCGCACAGATTCGCTAACCTTTGACGTGCGTTCGTAGTTATCCGAGCCCTGGATGTCCCGTGCCAGACCGAAGTCGGTGATTTTGCACACGCCACGTTCCGTCAGCAGCACGTTCCTGGCCGCCACATCTCTGTGCACGATCTGTACCAGACAAGAAGTTTAGTGAGATTCCGCGCCGCTAAGCAAAAAAAAGGGCGAATTAATTTCAACATCAAGCATTTCTCGGCATCGCATCACTTCACGGGGAACGCGTTTCTCGCCACTTCTCGTCCCACTCACGTTGCTGTCCGAGAGGTGTTTCAGGCCGCGCGCGATCTGGAGCGAGAAGGCGAACAGCTCCTTGGAGGTCAGGCCGGGCAGTGTCGCTGCGGTCGTCTTGTCGTTGTTGTCGCTGTCCTCGGTGGCCTCTCCGGTCTCTGGCTCCGACTTCTTGGGCCGGCGACCCCGCAAGTAGGTCAGTAGGTCACCGTTGCTGGCGTATTCCATGACCATAAGGACTGGGTCTGAAACACGACGGCACGTAAAACTGGGGTCGTCTTTCCTGGAGTAAACACTGATGCATAGAAGCACAGTTGCGACATGTATTTAAAGAAATACAATAAACGACAAAGTACCAAGACAGGTATAAGTGCAATACAGCAATAACAAAAGAACGTCTAGACAGGGAAGCACAAAATGCTCCAGTATAAGAAAAATAAACAAACCCGTTTACAATCTCATTAATTAATTTTAAAATCTTCAAAGACTGCACGTGATAGCCGTTCTTTATCGTACAAAGACGCGATCCACTTCACCTTACTTATACGCCCATCTGTACACATAGCAAGGTTTGGCGAACCAGTCCGATACAAACTTAAGAAAGTGAATTACTTGCTGAGATCAAGTTTGTGTTGTGATTTTTCCCCCACGCTAGATGCGCACAAAATTACTTTGAATCTTTCCTTTATATTGTTTATATGCCCACAAAAATTACTTGTTGTGATCTGGGTGATCGGATTAAACGTTTCTAATTATGCTATAGACGCTAACAAAATTACTGCGAATTTTTCCTTTATATTGTTTATATCCCCACAAAAATTACTTGTTGTGATCTAGGTGATTGCAAAATTACTTTGAATCTTTTGGTAGAGTTGGTAGAGATGGGGGAACAGGCAGCGATCACATTGTTAGTTTCCCCTTTCTGGCACGTATTTATGTTGTCGTAGTTCTGGTTAACGAGCAGACTATTCAACGAAATCACAAAAATAATACCCCTAGACATACAACAGAGCAATACCACAACATACTTGAAGTCAACAGAAACTGCTTCCTCTGGTCTAGAAGTCGACATTGTTGTTAAATCTTTCGTTTCAAACCAGATGCCAGTTCTCACAAAACTCACCTGATCTTGTACAGCAGCCATAGTAAGTGACGATATTGAGATGTTTGGGGATTTTTCTGAGCAAAACCAGCTCGTTAATTAAGTCTGCCTTCTCGGTGTCTGTTGCAGTTTCTTTAGAGAAAATTAAACAAAGAAGAAGACACAGGATTAATGGAAAGTATCAGAAATGAATCCATTGTATCATGTTCAGAAATGGAGAAACAAGTAGCTCAGCGAACGGGGATGTTAGCACGAGACTCTAGTGGGAATCGTTGTATAGGGACTGAGGAGAAAAGCCTTATTTTGTTTCGGTCAGGTCGTGCTCATAAATATATACGCTTTCATGGGTTTCTGGGCGAAAGAGCACTGAAGGGTGGGTAATTCTTTTTTCACCAGCAGGAGCTCGATATATCGACTTTTCCCCTTACAAGGTGTTCTTTTTCAAGGAGACGAGGAACAGAGAATGGTACGAAGCTATGACATGATCTGAAATTATCACTTCTTTTAATGTATGTGTTAAGTTCTATTTGTATCAGGAGGCACTGACTCTATGTCCTTCTGTTTGTCTGTTTTCCTCAACTTTGTCTATTGATCAATGAATGAATGAATCAAAATGTACATGTATGTCCTTGTGTGTGGGAACATGCCATGTGTGTGTAGACATGCCTTATGTGTGTGTGTGTAAACATGCCATCTGTGTGTGTTTGTGTGGAAACATGCCATGTGTTTGTGTGGAAACATGCCATGTGTGTGTGTGGAAACATGCCATGTGTGTGTAAACATGCCACATGTGAATGTGTGGAAACATTCCGTGTGTGTGTGTTTGGAAACATGCCATGTGTGTGTGTGTGTGTGGAAACATGCATGTGTGTGTGTGTGTGTGAGTGCAAGTGTGCGAGAGCGATTGGCTTTATCTTTTCCGTCCATTTCCATGGCGTAGAGACTAGAATAAAGTACAGGTCGGACTGCGTGTCACGCTTTCTCAGCAAGCAATGCTCTCTTCTCACATGCCTCAAGTTTTGCGTTCCTCGCTTTACTACACGCAGGTTCTCTCGTAGGTCACTCTGTGTGACTGTGCGTCACGGACCCCCCCCCCCAAATGACAAACGGTATGCTATGACGTATGCACCTTTACACATTTTGATGGCCACGGTCTCCCAGCGTCCGGTGCCAATGATGTTCAGCGCTTCGGAGCGGACCACCTTCCCGAAAGTCCCCTCCCCCAGACACTCCAGGAAACGCAGCCTTTCTCGGGGAAACTCGTCTCCAGGCAGCAACTCTCCCTGGAAACGCTCACTTTCGCTCTGAAGACGGACCTTCTCAAATTCTTTGGTCTGAAACGGACAGCTAGTCTTTCAACAACAACAACGACGACGACAACAACAACGACAACAACTTTTTGTTCTCTATGTTTTCAAAACTATTTAAGCTAATTGATTTTCCCCCTGAAGTAGTTACTGCACCGTATGTTTACTCAATACTTAGAATGTTTTTCTTCCCATAAAGAAGGTTTTCTGACCTTTGTTATGCGTGAAAGGGCTGGGGTTGCCTAGCGTATTTCCTTGCCGAATGTTGGTGAACACCAAAGTTCAGAGTGCAAGCCCGTATCATGGGAAATTTTGAGCACGAAAAAGACGAAATACGAAAAACGCAACACCGCACTGACACCATACTACTTGAGCCGGTCAAATACATTTAAACTTTGTAAACTCTTTTCTTGCAAAAACAAAACTGTATTGACCAAGTTAGTGAATTTTGTTAAAATACTTCTTAGTAGAGTACATTAATGAATAGATGAATGTGTGCCTATGTTTTTGCGTGTGAGTACGTCTGGTTGCGTGATTGAGCGTGTTATTTGGGTGTTTACTAATCATTGATTTTATTTATCAATATATGCATATTCTAATGTCATGTGAATTTATGATTGATGTGTTTTTTGACAATTTTTTTCTTTTTTCTGAATACCCCCTGAGGGTAAAAGAATAAAGAAACCTTTGAAACCTTGAAACCTTGAAACGATCAAATACTCGCACTTCGCAGCAGAAACGGGTGGGGCGCATGAACATTCCACCCAACCCCTTTCCCATATACTAAAGCCACAGCACTGCCTACTGACGCGCCATTTAAGGACACTCACACGAAAAAGGAGTTTCAAAGGGATATGCAACCTAGCGACCCCCGCCCACCCACTCCACCCGGTTTTTGTTGTCCGGTACGTGTTATAACCTGCTTTATGTTGAGAAATGCGGACGATGCACACTACATGAGAGAAACATTCCCAAATGGTTGACGCCATCTCACCAGTTGCCCAGAGTTAGTGAAGACGATCTTCACGTGTCTTTTCTTATCGCTTTCATGTATGATGCGCTCCACACTGCATTGGTGCTGTAAACAAACAAACAAACAAACAAACAAATAGACAATAGTTGAGATAGAAATATTTTCGTGACGGACTCAACAGCTGCCCTTTTGATGGTCATCTGGGGGCTGGGTTCAGCCTCCATGTACCAATTCTCTGTAACAATTCCACACGTATAACTGTGTCTCTGGGGGAAAATCTCTTTTACCAAAGTACATTAAGCTTATCAAAGGTTTTCTAACAAAGTGCAAGGTCTGTTGCATGTTAAGCAGTTTCAACAGACCGGTCTTGCTTTATCGTAATTGTTCCCGATAAATTCCTACCAAACACATGCGTTATCTTTTCGCGTAATTTCCTGCCAAACACCATCACCTCCGTCCATGCAATTTCAAACTACAAACACGTAATCCCTGATTATGTACAGGTGATCCAGGCTTAAATGTGTTCTTTGGCTACAATGCGGAAATTCACGCTGTACATTTCAGCCATCGCGGCTTGCCCTTTGAACCACAGACAGTTTCTGCTGCATGCAGAACTGTACCTTAGCATCCCCCAAAAATGTTTTTGCCACAAAGTTTCTTATTACCCAGGAACTGATTTTGGCAACAACAACAATAGCAGGAGCATGAACTAAAATGTTGACGACAAGCAAGAATGAGGACGAAAATACGAACAGACGGCTATCACACCTGAGCTTCAGCTTTCCTTATTCGTCGTCGTAATTATCTGATACAGTCAGCCCCAGCAGAGAAACCCGATCGACGCTTATGTACTTCACTAACCTTCTTGATCAGGCATCGTCGGTAAACGCAGAAACCTGATACGGCTACCGCCAGTACGATCGATGAAAAAGAGGCGATGAGAGCCACCTTCAGTGTGGGGAACTCCTTATCTGGAACATGCACGACACGATGCAAACATAGAGCTGCGGGGTCAAAAAAGGTTTCCCGGATAAGATCTCGCGGTAAAGGACGATGAATTAAAACGACAGCAAGAAGGCTAGTGAAAAACATTTTTTTAAGCTGGTCGAATTCTAAATTATGCCAGCCATTTACTGTTTACACAAATGTCCTGACAGCTCACACAGCAGATGAGCTTGAAAAAGCAACACGTAAAAGCTCTAATTCACTGGAGCCAATCAAATGACGAGCTTTATTTAGGATGTGTAAAAAGCGGAACCAATCAAATGGTGAACTATATTTCGCAGATCTTTCGGGGGACGGGGGAGGGAGCAAGAGGTGGGATGCTTCGGGAGGAGGGGGGGTTTAGGGGAAGGGTAAGGGGTAGGGTTTAGGGGAGGGTGTTGGGGGTTATAGGCAGCAAAGATCTTTCAGGAAACTGCAAGGTTTTTAGTGGTGACCCTAAGAGATTAGCATATTTTACGTAAGATTGTATTTTGATCGGCTTTAGTTTTTCTGCGCTTTGAGTCCCCTAACCCCCACCCTAAAGCCCACTCCTTACCCTTCCCCTAAACCCCCTCCTCCCGAAGCATCCCACCTCTTGCTCCCTCCCCCGTCCCCCAAAAGATCTGCGAAACAGAGCTCCCCATTTGATTGGCTCCGCTTTTTACACATCCGAAACAGAGCTCGTCATTTGATTGGCTCCAGTGAAATAGAGCTTTTACGTGCTGGATGGCATGTTCCTGCACGTACGATGCCGCCATTTTCCTGAACGCATAAACAACCAGGATCCCTCGTACAAGCTGGTCAGATTATCTTCTTGCACAGCGAGAACATGCCAGAAGGCATTCCTATAGCTTTCTTCTCGGTGCCGAAAGAGTTTTCTCGTGTGTCGCCCCAGGGTAGTTAGAGATACGCACGTGAGTTCGGTCCCTAAATAAGAGTGACTCTTTCGGTTTGAGACCGGGTGCCTCTGGCGCCATTTCCTACAGTAATATGTGCTATATTTTTATAAATTAGACGACATACTGTCTCCTTTGCTTGCTCTATTAAGAGAGCAGATTTGTCTGTTTATAAAGTATCACTAAACGATAATAGATACAGTACAAAAGGTACAGTGTATCTTGAGGGACGATGACGAAAGATGATACACGACGTCTTTGAAAACACGTCACGAACCTTACCCTAACACTTTGAAATCAGTTCGATTTTTTGTTTTGTTGCCAAATCTGATGACACAGTAAGTCTCCAAATTTAGAGTAGAGCCCTTTTAGTCACATGTTGTAGATCACTAAACACATTCAGGACATAAAACGAATTGGTATGGACATACGTGGTCAATGAGACAGATATGAACATAACTTCGTGAACAACATATTTACGCAGCAAATTGTTGACCTACATGGTCACAAGCAGTAGTAGCGTGCAGAAGTTCTCTTACCAACACACAGATTGTCTGCTCCAAGAAAAAATCCTTCTGGGCAGGGTGCTGGAAAAAAATCCAAACGCCAATGTAATCGTGCAGTCCAGCTTTGCAAAAATAATTTTTTCCCATATCACTGATACATATTCATATGCGTGACACACAAGTTATATAGGGTTGTGCTACATAGGCACAGGACAGGAGACAAAAGATACTAGAAACATGTCAAGAAGGTGTTGACGGAATAAACATATATATATATATACTAACCCTATACGTCTTTTAAAAAACTTCGCAGAATGTCATAGAAATAAAGACAAAATGTAGTGTAAAGAATGCGGAGGTTAATTAGTTTTAATCATAAATTAAATTTCCCCAGTAGTAGCCAGTTGAGTGGCATTAAGGGTTCGTATCTCCTGTCCATACGTAAAGGTGTACAAGAAGCTGTCATGACTTATGCAACAAAACCGAAGTCTGTTGCAATTTAGGAAGTTGGCAGTTTACATATAAAATTAAGATACTGAAAAAAGAAGACACATTTCAAGCCCATTCTTCTACTGTTATAGAGCTGTAGAGATTACTTGTCAAGCCAACAAAGAAAAATGTGTTGAAATGTAGATTTATTGCATTAGTTATCAAAGCTCTACGACTATGCACATGTGAAAAACAGGAATCACAATTGACGACCACACAATCAAAGCAACAAAATGAACAGCAACAGCAGCAACAGCAACATGACTTACACACAAGCAGACTGACATCATCCGAATCTAGTCCGTAGAAGTTCTTGGCACTGCACTCAAATGTATCCACTTCTTTCGGCTGGACACTGCTGATAGTCAGCTGGGATGTGGTCACGATACCTGAAGTCACTGTTGTGATGGAGTACCTGGAGAACACGACCATCTAAACAGACGTGACAACGACACACAGCTATGGTCAACAGCAACGAAGTGCATGCGAAGGACGGAGGATATGTCGCGGGGAGGTGCCCAGACTTCAGGTAGTTTGACAAAGATGTTGTGAAAAAAAATCCAGTCGAAATGCGTGTAACACAGTGAGTTAAAATGCTGCTCGCATCGTGTGGTATGAATAGGCAGATAGTTAAACTATTGTATCAGCGACAACAAGCTGTCAAGGAAACCTTTTTGACTAAAATTAGAAGAAATCTTTGCTTCACTTGTACACGCTGACACCACTGCCACAGTGCACTGATGGAGCAGCCCTAAATGTACAGATATGCTGTGAGAACACCAAACTGCCAAACAGAACACGGCTTGCAGAAAATCGAACCCTTCGAAAAGGTGTTTAAAAGACTCAACAGCAGCTAAACCAGTGCAAAGAGCAGATTTATCTTTCGCTCCCTCATGCCTGCACTCGCTCGCTTGCTTGCTGATTCGCTTGCTTGCTCGCTCTCTGACTTCCTCATTCACTCACCCACCCATCCACGTCTTCACCCCCCCCCCACCAACACACACACACGCACACCTGCTCCTGTCACATGCCCTACCTGTCGGAAGAGTTGAGCGGGTTACCTTCTGACGTCCACAGCTGGCTGTCCTGTTCTATCGGTGGATTAGCGGTGACTGTACAATTCACAGTCACCTGGTACCCTGGTTCAGACATCACGTTCTTCTCCGCGATGACAACCTTGGGGGTACCTGTGCGAACAGCAACAAGCAACGACGGATAGAAGGAAGACAAAGAAAGAAACCCCATGTCCCTTCCCTCGCCGCAGCTATCATCAACAACCTTGTCACTACCGTCATCGCCAGCATCATCTTTACCTCCACGACAGACCCTGCTAACCGTCTTCCTCGTTACTGGCTGCTCTGCCAGAGAATATTGCTCAAGAGAGTTGTATCCCTACGCTTTTATTATCAGTACACCCTTTTGTCTACATATCACAGTACACCCTGTCGTCGTCGTCGTCGTCGTCGTCGTCGTCGTCGTCGTCGATATTCCATACCAACAATATTAAGGAAGACGGTTGCATTGAAAGTCTCGTTGCCGGCCAGGATGCACGAGATGTTGCCCATGTGACCATACTGCACGCGCGGAATCTTCAGAAACGACCCAGCCATGGGGTTGGGTTTGACCGCCGTGTTGTACATCGTGACCTCCACGTCCCTCGCCGTCTTGTCGCCCGTCACGCCCCCAAGTCGCAGGACGGTCCCGTTCACGAGCGACAACACCCACAACAGCTGGAAACAGACGTGAACAGTTGTCGGGTGTTCATGGCCAGTTTAAAGGGACAGTACAGCTGAAAATGCCAGTGTTTGAAAGCTTGTATCTGGACAAATGAGGTATTAACTCAGATTTGGGAAATGTGTATTGCATTTCGTGCACACGCGCGCACGCACGCACGCACGCACGCACGCACGCACGCACGCACACGTTCTGTATGCAAACATTATTAAAGATAAGTCTTTAATTCTCCTTTTCGAAATTCCGTTTTATATAATACTGCGGCTTGCCATGCATGGGCATAAAATGAAGCTACGATTAAACTATAGTGCTGCAGTCCGCCATAAAAACAAAACAAAAAGCCAAGCGAACAACCTCAATCATTCAAGCAATCAACCAACCAAAAATACCAATCAGCCAACCACCACCGAACGAACGAACGAACGAACGAGCGAACGGCATACCTTTGGAAAAAAGCCAAGGTTGGCGCTTATACATTCCAAGTTAAAATTGTCTTGAACTTGTTTGTCAACTGTGTGACTCCATCCCTCCTGTTGGCTTTCATTGTAAAACGCTATAAAAGGGTCAGCTGTAAAATGAATCCATCCATCCATCCATCGAAAAATAGAGAATTAAAAAAGAGTCTAAAGGCGAGGAGAACAGGGGTTGGGATTTTATGTCATACACTGCAAATGTCTTACAGCTCTTTAGAAGCTCAAAACAATTTCAGTTATTTCGAAGCAAGATCGTGAAATCTGTTGCAATTCTGCTACTTTTTTTGTGTCTATCATTTCCTATAATACTTCTCAATCCCCCTCCCCTACCCCGACCTCTTTTAAAGAAACTGTGTGTTTATCTGTAAACTCATGTGTGTATGTTTGTGTGCGTGTTTAGGGTGTGGGCGTGGTGGTTAAAGCACCTTTGATCCTGTGTCACAATGCGTTTTGCCATTTGTGCCAACAATAGTAACGGTTACTGAAATAAGTAATTAGAGCAAGAACAGCTCAGATGAGATCGGTGTACAGCTCAGGACAGTATAAGAAACCTGCATGCCAATGATGCGTCATAAATATAGCGGAGGGACAAAAGGTGTTTGAAATTCCTTTTTAAACACAATAGCCTTCAGGTAAATTGGCAACACGTTACAGCAGGAGGCACTCGCCCGAAGTCGTGTTTGCGTGCAGGCGCAGGTAGTGCTCTGCTCATGGAAGAAAACTTAATTTTTTGTTAACTTTGCTCACCTTTGAGGTTAAGGGTGAGCGAGGTGTTGCCATAATTGTTCTGGATGGCGCAGGTATACTGATGAAGGTCATTTAGCGTGACATATTTGATGGTCAGCGAGGCGCAGCATTTCTGGTCCTTGCTTTCACAAGTTGTTTTCACCATCACGCCACTGAGAAAAAGAGTACGGACCCGTTTCGATAGCAAATGTAAAGGAGGGCTTGTCGTGTGAATCTTCATGAATATTCATGGCAGAAATCGAAAAACACCTGGCAATACTCTTTTTAAATTATTTTGTCTCTACCATCGCAGCATTAGCTGAAACGAAGAGAGTGGAGATGCGAGTCTTTGCAATGCTGTTATCTGATCTTTACGTAAATCAAAAGAAACTTAGTAACCCTCCCTTTGTCTTCACCCCCATGACACTAACAAAAAGAAAGAATGAAAGAAAGAAAGAAAATAAACCGACTATGGAAACCCCATCCCCCACCCCACCCCCCAAAAGAAAGGGGGGGGGGGGCAAAAACTTGGTGGTACCTCACAATTGAAGCCCTGTGAACTTATACATGTAAACCTACATGTAAAACCACTCTGTTTTCTATCTTTTAACTGAGAAGATTGGATTTTCTTTTAACTAAAGTCCTGGAAGTTATTTGAAGCCATCCATTTGCAGATTGTTTTGCTCACTTTCCTGAACAATAGTGTATTATTGCATTTGTCATGGTTATAACAGAGAGCGGATAATTAATGCCATGAAGGCAGATCTGTGGTGTTGATGACAACAGCTACGATGATGATGACAATGACGACGATGACGACGAAGATGACGAGAAGGAGGAAGGGTGATGCTGAAGGTGGTGACGGCGGCTATGGGCATCAGTATCCGAAGGAAAACGTTTGACTAAAAGAAAGAGAGCGTTCTCACCTGGTTCTCTCCTTGATGACTTTAGACTCCGCGTCCAACCACGTGACCAGACAATCAGATGGCTGTGGGCATCCATAGAAAGTGCAAGAAATGTCGCGTTCATGGTACAGAGCAGCGTTCAACTCCAGACTGTCAGGCTGCTTGATCGCTGGAGGACCTGACAGAAAAGAAAGCGACTTGGATTTGTTCTTTTTCTTTTGTTTAGTTTGAGTTTATTTGCTTAGCGTTTAGCTTGTTTGTGTTTTTTTAAATCCCATATTATTGGTAACAAGAAATCTGGTAAGAGAACATCGGCTCATGTCTACGGTATGCATACAAAAACGTTAAGTGTGCATCAGGCTTTAGTTCTTTTCATTTCAGGCCTGTTCTTGTTGTTAGAAAGTGTGTGTACGCGCGTGCTGTGAATGAATGCGTGCCTGAGTGCGCAAGGGAGAGGGCCAGTGCGCGGGGAGGCATGCCCCTGTTTTGCAAATAAAAAAAGCCAGGATATCTAAATGCTAAAGGTTGTGAGGTATTGTAAGTCAGGAAGAAAACCGATATGCACGCTGCCTATAACTCTGGCACCGGGGAGCATGTGATTAATTTTCCATTGAAAGTAGCATTCGGGGGGGGGGGGGGGGGGNNGGGACGAATTTTTTTAAACAATGCCAGAGCGAGTGAAATTTCAGGCCTCTGGTACTACGAGCATCTATGAAACTTTGCCTCCATCTCCCTTTAAATCTGCGAGACAGTACAGCTAGATTGTGACTTCAACCCCCCCCCCCATCCGCTATATCTTTCTGTCTTTTCGGTCGCCGACATCATTAGCCATACCCATGTTTCCATGTTTCCTGCGAGTCTCCACAGATGGGAGTAGACAGGTTTCACAGTACTTGTCTTCGTGCTGTGACGCACAATATGTATTGCGCGTTAAAAAAATGAGTATTGTTTGTTATATATATTGAATAGAGCGTTTTACGAAACAGAACTAGAAAGAAATCTTGGCAACTTTGTGCCTGTTTCTTTTTAATTTTCACGTGTTCCCATCAGTTTCTGCAAGGTCAACATCAAAATGTGGACACGATGATACGGCGAAACACTGTGAAATCTGTCTGGATTTTTTTCCCCCCCTGAAATGCAAAATATTAATCGAAGTCTGTTGCAAAACACACACTTTAGCCTGTCTGTGCAACTTTTTATTTTTGTCTGATGTTTTGAGGGGAAATGAGCAACATGCCACTGTAAAAACTGTCAGTAGGCTATGTGTGCAACTGTTGCAGCAGCAGCGTCAGCGCAACATGTAAAAGTTTCTGTCACCAAAATGACCGCTTCTAGATTACGTCCTACTAACCTATGCAGTCGACCACAAGATAGTCTTGCAGGCTGTCCCCTTGGTCAAGTCCTGTCGCGGAGCACTTGTATTTTCCTTCGTCTTCGTACGTGAAGTTGTAGACCGTCAGCATAACCTTCGACCCCTTCTTGTCCCAAACGATCTCGATTTTGCTCTCCTTGTCCTCAAGCTTTGATTTGTCAGCTCCAGTCCGATAAAAGAGCCACTCGACTCTGTCCAGCACCTGCCAAGTGAAGCGACGTAAAGACACCAGTATTTGCAGAAACATGGAAACATGGAAACTTTGCAAAGTTTACATCCTCAAACTGTACTCTGTTTGTTAGACTGACCGTGTGTCATAGACTTTATGTTACAAGAACACTGAACACTGCAATCAAAAGACACGAAAATACAGAAACATCGAGTACTACTTCCGTGTTAATGCAACATAATTTTTTTCTGAACTGTGTTTACCTAAAAGGGAAGCGTACGTTGTATGCACAGATCGATCGAGTGCCGCATGTACCCGACAAGCAATCGAAGGACGCATGTTTTGAATAATCATTATCCGGAATAAAGGAAATCAAATAAGTTTAGCAAATAAACCAACCCCTTAATTTTAGCACACACAGACTATACCTATAACTAGTAAAACAATGTAAAACGGCATGGATTGTACAATAACAATGGTTGCAATTTGTAATTTTGTTTCCTAGTTTTTTTTTTATATAGAATGTTGTTTTTTAAATGCCCCTCGGGGATAATGAAATAAAGTCTGAAACTGAAACAGCAAACGTCAGTGCCCAGTGTACGAACGAACGAACGAACGAACGAACGAAGGTCTTATCGGTCGTGTGGGGGTCAACAATTGACAACCAACCAACCAGCCAAAACGCAATGTAGCAGCAGTGCTAATCGAGTACAAACGGCCGTGATTATAATTTAAGCAGCCCCGTATAAAAATCCTCGCATTGCCTGCTACGACGGGTAGTGTATAGAATTCTTTTATGTTTAGATGTTGCACTGTGACCTTACATTACTCGCGATTCTCGCGTGTGGAACCGGTCAAAGTCAATTGAAAACACTCGTAGAGAACCACCCCCACCACCTAAGGAACAAATTTCAACACAGATTCGGAGATACAGCTCCGCTCCACCCACCCCCATTCCTCAATGACACTAAATAATTCGTGCCCACAGAGTTTGCAATCCCCTATAACGAAATCGCCTTTTTTGCGGACTTTTGGACTAGTTCTTTAATTTCCAGTGTGTTTATTCAAGTCCAGCTATAGATGTGTACAGTTATGGGCGAACCTTGTGATATAGATGTCACATGTCACTCCTAGGTTGTCGCCTGTCACTCCTAGTTTAGCCTGTTCGCCCTTCCCTCTCCTGACACCTGGTAGGTGGGCGCTACGTCATTAGTCATGGCAGCTGCCCTGCTCCACCTAGGCTGGCCAGAACTGGTTTAAACTAGAATAAGGTGATACCCGTGAACACTGAGCGTGGTGGGCGCACGGTACTGAAGCAGGGGGAGCGTGAGTATAGTGATGGATTCAGACACTCAGAATCGGACTAGACACAGGAGAGATGAAGTAGGAAGACCAAGAGAAACGGACACGTGTAGACCCACGGACCTCTGCCCCTCGCCATCTTAGCCAGGACGACGGAGCAGCAGCTAGTACTCACGCTGAATACACTGGTTGTATTTCGCCGACACGTCTACGAAATAGACGAGTAAGTTACTGTTGGTTGTGCCTTCTGAATAAGGACTGCTCTTGCCATAAACTTATCTTAGAGTCTGGGACTCGGGTTGATTTAGAAAGATACTCGGGAAGATATAAAGGTGGTTTTATCCTGCGGGAGACAGGAAACGTCATAAGCTAGAGGCCGGGTGTACGCCAAGAGGAGATAGAGGAAGTGCTGGTCGTTGCGTTGTCACAAACTTCGTGGTTGGGTCGTTGTACAGCTTTAGAGCTGTGTATTGCGGTAAAGCACTTGTTTAGTAGTGACAACAGTAGGTGCTCTGTTGTCGGTCACTTATTGTATCTGTGTATTGAGCGGGATCAGTTTGATTTTCCCTCTGGCTTGAGTTTGATTATCTTCTTTGTCTGATACCAAGTGGTATGACGTAATCAGGCAGCGTCTTAGCCTAGACACGAGCAAGGTGATTCTTTGTAAATAATCTGTAGATATATTTGATGTTGTCGAGTCAGTTTTTGAAATATATGTTGAATAACAGTTCGCCGCAGTTGTGTCTTTTACCAGGGTGGGGGCGCTTGAGCAAGAAGTGTTATGCCTGTGTGAGACTGAGCGAACGTGTCAGAGTATAAGAATCTTTTCCCTCGGTAGATTTCTCTAGTTATTCACATTATTTCATAGCGTCGTCACCCTCTGGTGTAGAAACCATTGACCTGAGGCAGTAAAGGTTTTGGTGACGTTTGCTCAATTAAATCTACATTTACGAGATCACCATAAAAGTTTGTCCAGTAATTCTGAGAAGTCGAGTCCAGTAGGTTAAGGTACGGCCCGTCGTGTCACAATAGAGACGGGCCAAGCCCGTCAGTTTTACGTGACGTACCGCTGGCGGCAGACTGGGCGAGATTTCACAGACGATGGTCAGCTTGTCGCTCACGTTCACCTGATAGGTCTTATCGGTCGTGTAGGGGTCGACAATTGACACCGTCCTGTGGTCGTTAAGCGGCCCAGCCTTGACCCCGCAGGTCAGCAGCATGGCGAGCAGCCACAGCCTCGGAGCTGAAACATCACGTGCACAGGATGGTGTCATGTTTCTCACTTTCTCATTTTCCTGACGAAAGAGTCGTATAGTGTTAATATACATCAATAAAGGTGTGGCAACATTTTAAACACCATGTAAAAGCGCAGAACAACTGGAACCAATCAAATGACGAGCTCTATTTAGGATGTGTAACAAGCGGAGCCAATCAAATGGCGAGCTATATTTCGAAGGTTCTTTCCAGGGGCGGGGGGAAGGGAGGGAGAGGGGGATGTTCCGGGAGGAGGGGGGATTTAGGGGAAGAGGAAGGGGTGGGGTTAGGGTGGGGGCTAGGAGTAGGGGATAGGTGGGGGTTGGGGGAGGGGTGGGGTGAGGTATAGGCAGTAAAGATCTTCTAGGAAACTGCAAGGTTTTCAGTGGTGACCCTACGAGATTAGCATATTTTACGTGATACTGTATTTTGATTGGCTCCAGTTATTATGCGCTTTTTCATGCTCAAAAGCCAATTTTTTGGAAGATCTATACGCTTTGAAATTATAAGATAATAAAATCGCAGAAACATCTCCAAAGGTAATCCTTAGGAGAAATAATAATAAATAATAATAAATAATACTAATAAAAGTAGATTTTTAACGCGCGAGAACACATTTCATGCACTCTTAGCGCGGACACACAGACACTCTAATGAAAAACAACGAGAAAAAAAACACACACACAGAGGGAGAGATGAACGCAACACTGACAACAGCTAGGTTAGGATACAGATCGTCCGTCATTCACAGGTGGATAGGAAAGGATCATAAAACAGGATGAAGATAGAAAGTTGAAAGTTAATGCAGACAGGCAATCGCGACGTCAGTCAAGGTACTTGCGGAAAAGAAAAGTTTTTAAGTTTCGTTTGAAAGTCTGTAGTGATGGGGAGTGGCGAATGTTGTGGGGAAGTGAGTTCCATTGGGTGGATGCCGAGAAAGTGAACATGCGCTGTCCGTATGTTTTTGTCCTGATGCGGGGGACTGAGAGAATGCGATCGTCTGAAGAGGAGTGGATTAACTAGGAAAATCTCTTTTAGATATACTAATAACCGATTGAAATCAACTAGCTAATTCATGTGAAAGATAATATTTAGACTGGCTGAGTGGTTTCATGACTTTCATCGACCGTTCTTTCCCGAAGCTATAACTATAATTTAGTAAACAATTTCGCTGTCAGTATAGAATAAGTACAGAAGCGTGGATAGACAGGAGAAGGAGAGTGAACAGTTGGGAAAGCAGGACAATAATCTGACAGAAACAAAGTGCACAACGTAAGAAACGAAGCCAGGGATCAGGAAGGCTGAAGAATAGCTAAGTGGAACGACGGGCTATGACAGACCTAGAAGTAGAAGAGGGAGGGGAGGGGGAAATGAAGGGATTGGGTAACTTTAATTTCCATATAATTAACCCCAACAAGTGATGTCGACAAAATACCGGCACGTTCCCAAAACAAACGCCATGAGCTTTGTTAATGAGAGTTCACGTCACCTTCAAGCAAACCCTTGTCGCTGTCGTCACGTCCCTTGCGTTAACACAATCACGTCACCTAAAAACCGGATATCACTTGCCGCCAGTTTCCTCTTGCCAAGGGTGGTCTCCCCTAACAAGCAGCATCGTTCTCCATTTTGCTGTGATGATATGCTCATGTCTGCAATGTTTGCCTAGCACTTAAAAGGATCTTCTGACTTCGTCAGGTGTACGGACTTAATCTGTGATTTTTCCTGGGTCGTGCGTAATAATAAACTTTATTGTCTGGCATTAACAACGTCAGCCGCTCGGCGATCGGAAAAGCTGCAGACTGGATGAAACGAGAATGATATGCCTCGTGCAATGATAAAGAATGTCAGGTCGCAGGAAGAACATATTAAACTGTTAGAGTTTATCTGCTGGACACTAACGTCTCAAAAATTACATCCACTTACATCCACTTACATCCACTTATATTGGAGATTCTAGTCCTGGTGTAGGGCTAGAACTTACTCCCTCAACAAACAAACAAACAAACGTTTGAATATCGGCTCCATTAAGTATATTTAATTAGGGATATATACGAGTAAATAAATGCGTACTGGAATGTGCGTTGTATTAGTTTACAACAAGCACTTTTCTGATTAGTCCTTAGAAGATTTCCATTAATTGTATATCTTTTCTTTACTGGAATAGTATGCACTAACCTTCCCTCCCTAAATCAGCTAGGGTGGGTATGGATAGCTCCTTTGATGGAACATCAAACACGAGTATGAGGGTTGCGGGTTCGAATTCAGGAGTGTCCAGGGATTGTATCCCAGAGTTACACATTGTGCAGACTTCGATCTTTCATCCCTACCCCGAAAATTAAACTGTCTCTCTGCACTGGCTCTCTTACTGAACCTATTGGTTCAGTGAATTCTTCAGGGCATACCTTGATGATACGGCCCCATCCACCCCATCCATGTGGCGTCACACTACAGCGTTTTGCCAAAAAGATTTTAAAAAATATATACTCGCAATTCCTTGAATAAAATGCATGGCATAGGCCGCTTGATCACCGGTCAATGCTGGCTCTAGAGTCTACAGGTGTGAGGGCTAAGTTCTCCCCGGATTTCGTTTGGCGATGAAAGTCCGGTGGGGATAGAAGTGGGCGCCATCCAGGTAGAGATAAATAGTTAACAAAAATCTGGCACGACCACTATCTGATTTCCTTAGCAAACGAGACTTTATCCTGCTGCCGATCGCGAATTGCTGCTAGGTTTATTCTTGGAATATAAGAAGGCACCGCTTGTCTTTTTTTAAAATAAAAAAATACAGTGTATTGCAATTGATCCTGTCTGCCTCGTGTGGTACCTATCTACCTGCCTATCACCAGTTCAGTTCAATCTGCGTTTTCCAACAGTCCAATGTTTAGTTATTTTTAATAGGTTATATCAGCGGACATTATAAATTAATGAGAGTATGGAAGGTTAATACTAGTCTATTGCTGCCCGTATGCATATATGTGTGCGTGGGTTCATGCGCCCGTGTTTTTAATTGTCCAGATTCGAAAACAGCCTTTGAAATCCATTCTTTGTCCGTTTCCTTCTATAATTACCGCAGAAATTTCGTGTTTTACTAAAATCTGCATTGATTTGCACGGTGGTTTCAAATTCTGAACTGAAAGGCCGCGTCGCCTGCTCGCACATGTTGGATGGAAATCCTAACCACGATGCAACATTGCAAGCACAGCGTCGCCGCGGATAATGAAGCAAGCTTAGAATGCAAATATTTGAGCACGCCTTCTGCCCGAACCTCTTCTTTTGCCGTAAGAATGTGTCTGCTCGTCTAAGACGAAAGCTGTAATCATTCGAAGCATTTGGTAATTATCCGTTGTGCTTGCCTTCGCGTAAGAGAGTTGCTCCAGCAAATCAGACGAGAGCTACCGGTGAGTGGGAATGTTTTTGTACGAGTTCCTCAGGGACTTATGTTTCGTTTATCACTACGACGAACATCCATTCACTCGCTGCGCCTCTGAAAGGGTTAGTATGGTATAGATTAAAATGCAGGTGTTATTTTGTTGACAAGATGATAGAAAACGTCGCCCGCATAGTATTGAAAAGAAATTTGTTGAGTATCTAGTCGATCGGAGTGAAAATAAATGGACTCGGCAAGCTGCATGCCGTGCCCAGCGCTTTGTACGCAAAGTGTACCATTTCACTTGAGGATGGTACTGGAGTGTGCCACCCTATTAATTGTTTGCCGGTGTTGTAGGAATGTAGAGATCTGAGAACTTCACAAAATTATATAGTTACTATTTCATGTATGCTTTTCTTCGCAAGCCGACGCTCTGTCCACACTTCAGTAAATAAATCTCCAGGCTTGCTGTTTGCCAACGTATATGGCCATGCCCAAAGTCAATAAACATCCCTTATTTAAAAAAAAATCCGTCCTTTTTGAATTGGTTTCACAGCGGACAAACTCGTGCCTGCTCACGTAATCTTGCCATCGAGTCCTCCATGACAAGGCCATCTGATCTGTGTTCTGACAAAGACACACAGAGACTTTCACCACTCTAATTTTTTCCCTTAGTTGACACCCCCTCCCAGCCCCTCCACACACGCATGCACGCACACACACAGGTAAAGTTTAAAGTGTTCGATTGTCATCAACATGCACGAAGGCCTGAAAATAAACAACCAAGCGAGAGAAAGAGAGAAGAAAGAGTGAGAAGAAAGAAAGAGAGAAGAAAGAGAGAAGAAAGAGAGACTGAATCATGACGAGACAGTCAAAGACGCAGGGAAACTTGACACATTTTCACAGGATGGAAAGAAGAATAAACAGATGTCAACGAATTAAAATATGCAGTCAAAACAATTACAATTAAAGGGTCCTAAACACTGAATATATAGGAAGTCAGTTCAAACTGGGTTTGGGGATCGTGTCTTGAATGTCGTAACAGTATTGACTAACAAAGCTAATATACAGTCAACAATCAACATAAGTCTTGCAATATAGTTCATTTCATTTTCTTTTTGCTTTGGTCAGAAAATACTGAAATTCGATCAGTGTGTAGAGCCGAAAAGGGGCGAGTCTGAAAGCAGTTGAAGAAAGGTGGGAGGTACGTGACATTGGGCAAATGGCTCGTCTACCGGTGTTAACTGGTATTCGAGTCTTTCTTTTAGACTAGGTACATATTTTCCCTTAGGCTAGGTATATATTTCGCCCCCCTACCTGTGTTGTTACCCTCTAATCTCACACGCGTTCCCATGTCTTAAAGGATTTTTTTTCGACGTAGCGGCGTCTTCCCCTGCTATTTACGCTAGTGATCTGTGTTCCCAGGTGCGACCTGAGCTCCAGGCAGCCACTTTCAGGCTTGTCCCAATTGTCATGTAGCTGTGTAGCGTGGCACCATGGTTTGTTAGAGTCCGCTGTGCAGCCTGGTACCGCCGTCTTCAGGACTCGAGGTTTTTGTCGGGGTTACCTCACCCTTAGCTTCAGTGTACCCTGGAAGCACAGGGGGCTAGAGCTTTATGCGGCTCTTATTCGCATGATGAACCCGTTATTGGAAGTGGGGGCATTTCAGTGGAGATAGCAGTGCCACCTGCTACCTCACCCCCTTCCTGATAGGAACATCGCCAGTTTGGTCCGCGACTGCTTGCGCAGTTAGCCTTCATATCTGGAGGCCATTCCCCTATCCGCCACCTGGGGACGCGCTAGGTATGGGATGGTCGCCCAACCTAGAGGCTTGTCCCTATTTTAAAGGCTTACTAAAGACGTCACAGGTTACCCCTACTTCATAACACAATACTTTTCACGATCTTTGCATCCAAAGGACTAACTTCTTTCGTTCAGTCTTCAAAATAATGTCAGGATTCTCGTACCAACTCACACAAAAAGGCTGGAAAGGAGGTGGTGGTGGTGGTTATTTAGAGGGACAGTGCTTCCACCTCGCGGTGATTTCGCACTAAGGGGGATGGGGTCCTATTACTAAACTATGCACTGACAGAACCACCAGAATGATGGCTGCAGTTAGATGGTCGGTGCGGACAGGCAGCTTAATGTGCGGGGAGATGGCCGAATGGAGTTTGCACAATGTTTAACCCCAGGAACTAATCTTTGGCCACACCAGGATTCGAATCACCAGCCTTCGTCTGCAACTCCGCAGCTCTACCAACTGAGCTAACCAGCTCCCAAAAGGAAAAACACACTATTGATAACAAAGGAAAAAAGTGAACTTATCAAACTACAGGTCAGCTTAACTCCTGCGATGGTAAACTATATGAAAGGTGTATGAATACACAAATGCATCTGTTCTTTGTATTTCGCTGCTCAGTTTGGATTCATTAGGGGAGATTCTACAGTTTTTCAAATTACGTATTTTTAATGACTTAGTATTTAACCTCGACAGAGGCATAACTATCCAAGCAATTTTTTCCCCCCATTTATCAAAGGCATCTGATAGAGTATATCATAGCCACAAACAAGAGTTCCGTATTGAAAAAAATGTTTTTTGTAAAAAGGCTAAAGTGCGACGATTTATCCTGTTTTTCACGACTAAGTTGTTGCCCCTGGCTGTCATCTTGGCAACGTAAACGCGATGATGTCTAATACGTTGACTTTCTAGAATGACGTGCGTGCACAATGTCTGGCCACATATACTCCTAAAAAGAAAGAGCAGTGCAAACGCGATGCCCGAACAAGAACCGGTAGTCACACTGACGCTGAAATGTATACCTCATTTATTAACGTAATGACCAACAACAGATGTAATGGGCCATTTTTATTGCCACATCAAGATTCCCCACCAGGATATAATCCTTAGCCACACTTGGACTAGAACCAGCAACCTTTCCCACGATAGTCTGGGGCTCTACCCGCACAGCTATCCAGGCTACCTTGTGACCTGAAGGGCACTTGATGAGTGATCTATACCAGCCATCCTAAAAATGTCAGAAGCGAGGAAGGAGGGGGGGGGTTGAATAAACTGTGTGGTTCGTACTCAACTCACCTGCTTCCAAATATTTCCCAGCCGTTGCCATGGTTCCGCCAAAGTCAGGTCAAGAACTATAGTTCTTTCTGCTCAGCGTTTGCCGTTCACGGACATTATATCCAAACAAGGTCAGCCCTGAATCACTTTTCGTTCAGCCCCACTCAGAAGGTTGTCATGAAACTACCAATGCACAAATCTCCAAACTCTCGGCCCTTGTCTTTATTTTTTAAACACCAGGATTACAATTTCCTACTTCACACATTCTTCATAAGCTAATGAAGTATGTTACACATTTTAATCCTTGGGAATTTGTTATATTCGGTTAAAATCAAGCGTAAACACTTCGAACACGAAGCTGCACAGAACAGACGCTCTATAGCTGATCCCGTTCACAGGCAGAGAACAATGTTCGTCTTGTTGCCGTTTTTACAGTCTGTTCGGAAGTCCGCTATGTTACCGTCATATGTGAGCAAGCAGTTCTGCAGCACGTGCATTGCTGATCACGAGTGCACCTGCTCCTCTGCCGAAGCGTCTGTGTCCCTCCCCTGCCTGCCGCGGCCCAGCCCAGGCCGTTGGTGAGACGGCACATGCACGCGAGCAGAGCTCGTGACCAGACCAACCTATGTAACGACGCGACGCTCCGGGACACTGGCTCTGCCTGGTCTTTGGCTTGGTGTCCTGGTCCCAAAGCTCGCGTCGGTTCTCACCCAGGCCACGGGACATGCGCAATAAATACCCCGATCCTTAGTGGATCACATGACAAATATTTCCAGCGTTTTAAAAAAAAAAAGGTCTGCTCTTTGGTAACCTTGAAGTACAGGAATCCACGAGTTTAAAAAAAAGAGACCCTTACACTTAAAGATAATTTCCTGGCTATTTCACTTTTCTTTCATTATCACTCTTGATCGAACACTCAAAATCCATAGCACCTAAAATATGAAATGTTGGAAATGGGTCCCAAAAAGGATTCTATTCGAAGAAACGCTGGGTGTAGTCTGTTGGCAATGTACAATTTTCGCACCCATATTTATACCTTTGGAATGCTAACACAAGCCTCGTGTATTCTGTTTCTTTCAAATACCAGCATAGTCGGGATTATATATAAATTGCTACCACCTAAAGGAAGGGTGGGAGATGTGCTAAGGTTATATGACGATTACAGCTATAGTGAAGTCTTCAATACCCCACCCCCTCCCCCGTCGCACCCACCCACCGCCGCCTACCCATGTCCCTCAAAACTGGTCTTTCACTTCGGCCAGGGTTGCGACGAACGAGAGCACAGCGGAAGCGACTTGAAATTGAACTGCCATGTTAGCGCAAAGCCCCACGAAATTCCGGCTGGGTTCTTCATTTGTCAATGGTTGCATGGGAGGGGTGGGGGCAGTGATATAGACCTATTTGCGTTCTACATCGCCCCTAGTAAAGAAACAAACAAACACACGCACGCAAGCACCACAGTCAGCATACAACACGCACGAACCTTCGAGCTTCCGCCTCGATCTTGCTTTTGGTAGACGAACACACGTGCGAAAACTGCACCTCCGACAGGTTTCCCTGATTAAAATTATTTGGGTTATCCCGTATAATCGTGAGTCACTGCACAGTGACTGTGATGTCATTTCCTCCGCACTTCACAGAGCTCAAAGAGCTCGACCTATCCCTGTCACGCGTCGAACCACACACAGTGTAGCTGCTTGTGGGATTGTTTGCCCCGACGACTGGATTATGCAGGAACCTCTTTCGATTAGATTGTTCACCCGTCACTGGCTGGGTGGTCAGATGTCGCAACGGTTAACGCTTAAAGATACCAAAACAAACAAACAAAAAAAAATCATTCATGGGTTGTAGTTTGACATCTCCTTTACATTTAGTTCCTCTGTGTGCAAAGATTGTATCCCTCGAGTCACCCCCATCCCTTTTTGAGCGACTGACTCAGCGTGACACATGCAGTTGCTCAACAACCAGCTGTGGCTGCTGTTTCTGCGGCGGGCGGATGGGGGGAAAGGGATGAGAGTCGCTTCCACCCGTGGACGAATCTTGAAAATGATCGCGGAGTGACCGAGAAAAATGACACGAGAGAAAAACCTCACAACCAGCGGTGAAAGGCCCATTTACCACCCTGGTGGGCAAAACAGGGCGACGTATATCACACGAGACTTTGTCATATTAATAATGGAGATGTTTGTCGAACTGGACAGGGCGATCTCCTGCATCTGGTGCCCGAGCAGTCACGTGCTTTCTCCCGTTTACTTTCAGAGTGTATTGCTACGCTAATTGATTCTATTCTACCAGGCTACCGCAGGCACCCTTGGTAGCTCTGAAGGCAGAGCTGCGGATTTGGGAGTGGATCTTGCTGGTTCGAATCCAGGAGTGGCCAAGGCTTTATTAACTCCTGGAGTTAAACGTTATTCGGACAAAAAGGTTTTCAACTCTTGGAGTTGAGCGTTGTCCCCCCTCCCCACATTGAACTGTCTTTCCGTACTGGCCATCTTAATGCAGCAATCAATATTTTTTGGGTTTTTTTTTTCAGTGCACAGCTTAGCAATAGGACCGCATCCTACGCGCGATATCACCGAGAGATGGAAGCACTCTCCCTGTACAGTTACCTACCTACCTACCAGACTACCCCAGAGGCAGTTTGACTTTCAATTTAAAGTTGGTAGTCTGGTCGATGAATTGATTTTTAATATATTGTTTTTTTGTAAAATCCTATAAAATCTACATTGAAGCAGCCAGGATCTCCCGCTAGCTGGCAGCCCGTGAAGGCTCCCAGCCGAAATGAAAACATCTCCGCGGGTGGGGGGGCCAGAGTGTTAATTAGAGATCGAGATTTAAGATCGGGTTTTCATTTAAAAAGGCCCTAACGTGAACTTAAAGGGAAACTTAACCTTAGAAGAAACCTGTCTTGAATTAATCAATATTGATGTTGTGAATCTTTTTAACCCTAAATTTCAAGCTACAAAAGAACTGTTCACTTACAACCCAGCTTTTAATGCCGCTCATCGGCCTTACATGGAAGCCGCCATGTTGCCTTGATGAGTGACGTCAGTTACCCAGGCAGGGAGAAAGCTACTGCAACCCGCAGCCAACAACGAGCAAGATGACGAGTGGTGTTGTGACTAGTATATTTACATAGGTGTCCTTTGTTGTGTGTACGGGTGTGTCCATGCACACATGCATGCATATACATGCGTTTGTTTTCAAGTACTTTATATTGCTATACAGGCCTTGTAGGCCATACATATGGCATATTTTTTAAAAATCAACCATACTGTATGCATTATTTGTACATACCTATTTAAGTATTTTCTATATTTTCTTATATAAAATAAATAACACTTCATACAAATTATATCACGATTAAAAACAGTAATATTTTATATCATTACCATTATTTGTTTAGCAATAAAAATGTGAATTTTTTTATGTTACCCGCGCTGTCTGTCTTTTCGCTCTCAGCTGTAATCGTCTGTTCTCACTCTCAGGCTCAGTTCCCGTCCGGTCTTGCCTTACTGCAATGGCTTTTTCATTGGCACACTTTGTATTGATAATTGTCGGAATGGCTCCTTTCTTTAACTTTTTCTTAAAAGTCTTGAAGCCAAGTGGAGCAGCCACATCATTTTCGTAGGTGCCTTCAACGCACTCCCTCGTAAAATGGTCCTCGCACACGAGGTGCGATTTGTGCCATTTATACTCTTACGCACGACGAGCCAACTTGGCGTTCTTTACATTTTCAACCAACTTTTTACATAGTGCATGCAAATCTTTTATTTTGCTGGATTCATAATCCCAAAAAAGCTCTTGTGGCTTCCGTCTACATTAAACGATTTGCACTGTTCATTGAAACAGCCGAACGCACTGTGGCATGTTGAAGAATGCTTCTGGGGAACTGACGTCACCAGACAGACGACAGCAGCGATATTTTGCTTTCATTCGCGAAAGAGTACCACAACATGGCGACGTCCGTGTACCACTATTTACCAAAATTAAAACTTGCATTGTATAGAAATAGTACCGATACAGCTTGAAATTTGTGGCTGACAAGACTCACAATATCAATATCTATGAATTCATCTCAAGTTGAGTCTAGGGTTAAGTTTCCCTTTAAGCTTTTCAAGTACAGAGAAAAGTAAATGGCCTGGGCTGGTTTGCATGAGCGTTTATAGCTTTCAACGAAATGTTTTGAGTCGAACTTCGATGAATAATTGTAGATCCTAGATCTGTGTACCAACGTGATCATCTGATGTCATTGAAAGAGACGAGCTCTCTGGTAATTTTCTGACTACCTGTTACGTCGAACTGTTTGGGAACGCTATCAGGCTTTTTATATTGCTTCTTTCAACGTAACGCTAACCCCAAAATTGTTTGCTCTGAGGCTGAGGTGGGATTTGATATGAATTCCAGATGTATTCAATCCCTATAAAATATAATACCTGTGAATCAACACTATAACCGACCCTGCAACGCTTGCCCAGTGGGTCAAAATAATGACATCGCGGACGATCATTTGACGAGGGCATATATCAGCGCGTGCATACAGCGACTCCTTGAGGGAACGAGGACGGATGACAGAAGTTCGTAAGCTGTAAATCTGCGTGAAGGCACAAAGGGTCACACGTGGGGCCACCGTATCCTGCAATGCTAATTAGCGAGCCAGTCTAACTAGACAAAACGCCAGTATTATGGCAGACCTGCCTAGACAAAATTGTATACAGGTCAAACCAGTAAAGGCAGCAAAGTGGAGAAACTGCCCATGGCAATGAACAAATTTTCTGTACCCATAGTGAAGCTTTGATGTTAAACCAGCATACTTAACACCTGAATAATCGAATAAAGGCCTTAAAATTTCTCCTTTTTTATTATCACTAATTCGTAAATTGTTCACGTTTGTATGGACATCATCGTAAAGGTATCTGCCATCCCTTTGTTGGGACCTCCTATACGCAAAAAAGGGAGACCAAAGAAAAAAGGTCACGGTTTCATCGAGTATTGTGGGTCATGCTGCGCGCGTTTGAAACCCCTCTCCTTACCGCCCTCCCCCCCCCCTCCATTCTTTGCTTACATAACCCCGACCCTTGGCGTACCTGTGATTTATTACCTCCCTCTACACTCCTACTTTGAGGTCCTATCCACCCAGGGTTTCGTAACCGCTCCAGGGTTTCACGCGCTGCACAGCTGCGTGGGATCCGGACGCCCTCGTGAAGTCCACCAAAGACTCCACAAGTACTCCTTCACCCCTCCTCCACAACCACCACCCTACTGACAGCTAACCAGGAATACATTTTCAAAATACTCAAGACTTTTTTCGCTATGTGGTTTCCAGGGGCAGGTTATCACAGTATCACACCCAGTTTTTCAAAGGGCCGCAATTTAGGTTATGCAATTTTTTTAAAATGTGAAGAGTAATGTTAACTTCAGCTGTAACGAACTGACCTACAAACTGTAGCATCACTAAAGCACATTACAGGGAGCTGAGGTTGGCTGGTTGGTTATAGGTTGGTTATCGTCCGCCGCAAACTGGGTGCATATCAGTAGAGGGGGTGGGGTCCTATTACTAAGCTTTGCATTGAAAGAACCACCAGACTGATAGCTGCAGTAAGATGGCCTGTGCGATGAAGCAGTTTAATGTGCGGGGAGATGGTCCAGGAAATAATCCTTGGCTACACCAGGATTCGAAACCTTCAACAGTTCTATCCGCAGCTGTATCAAGTGAGCTATCCAGGCCCCTTGGGAGCTGAGGTGCTATAAGGGATGTCATGAGGCATCAAACAGCAACCTATTTCCTTTAAAATGGAACTGATGTTGTGTGACTCTAGGTTTTCTGTTAACATCTATTGTACACATAAATGGTTTCTTCTCTCTCTCTCTCTCACACACACACACACATACACACAACCATCCACAGAACATATACATGTCACAAAACAATCATCTTTATAACCTGCAAATGTTTCACACAAGACTAGTGCCAAATTTCAAACCAACAAACTTTTTATAACTTGCCATGTATCCAATAGTTAGTTACTTAAAGCAGTGGTAACTTTCCCTCGCATTTAGAGAAACTGTAAACATTTTGTCAATAAACCTAGAATTTTAGGAAACTTTTGTATAAGCTATACCTTCACAAGCTGCTGAATGGTGCCTTGCTATTTTTTAAACATGCCTCAGACCAGAGAACAACCATGCGCTCTGATTACTCCTTCTGTAAAGATTTTTTTTTAAATACACAAAATCATAATATATATGATATCATAATAATCATACTATCATAATATTTGAAAATACTCTAGGGCCGCCAACTCAAGTTTATTTTCCAGTCCATATTTTTTCTGTGATTTTATTACATAAAGTGTTACATACATTTTACTTTACTTGTCCCTTTTATTTAATAGTTTAACTGCATGTTTGTAAAGAAAAAAAGTACTATAATCCTCTAAAGAAATGCACTTTTTACAGTATGCAGAACCCCTAAAGCAGTCAAAATGGGGATATAAAATATTCTTTAATTCCTTTTCATCAAACACCAAAGGTTTAGCGGTGTTAGTAAACAATAATTTTGAATACAAATATCATGGTTTACACAATGATACGAATGGAAATTTTACGATGTTGAGTAAGTCTTAACAGTCAAATGCATCTTGTCATAAAAAACTCTAAAACAAACAAAACTTCCTTTCATCACAACTTCATCATTTCATCATCAAGTACTTAGTTGTTTATCTCAAAGGCTCCTCTCTTTTGATAATATCAACAGCATTAGTGTTTCCGCAAGTCTGAGTTTTGTTTTCTTTCCAGTTTTAATGGTAGTATTGAGCTAATATGTATGGCACAATATGACACTGTCTAGTAAAGAACACAAGCTCAGCATCAGTTCAGACTTTTCATGATGCAAAAGTGTGGCAAGATCAGTCAAAACTCTTGTTTAAAGGGAATTCCTAAAGGACACAGCAAGGAAGAGACAACCACAGAACTGCCTTGCCAGTCTTCTTTGACCTTTTACGACCTCCTCGATCTACCAGTTCAAAACCCCATGTCAGAGGAAGGAGATTCAAGTCATTCTGTTTGAAATGTTCCAATAGAGTGTTCCACACAAGCCACCACAAAAGACGTACAAAAACAGTGCCATGGTCAGGTAGTGACAGGTGAAAGCTTCAAGAAAACTGGGCCAGATTACACAGTCACTGCAAGACTTGGAAGAAACCATGATCTCTGCAGGACAACTTGCTCAAGCTGTACCCATGGTAATTTTTTTGAAGGCAATGCAATGTTGTGCAGACCATGTTTAGACAGTAAACAAAGGAATTCGTTCACCAAAGGTTTTTCAAATCCAAGGAAAAGTGCACCTGACGATTATGTAAAAACAGCTGATCACCGAGCAGCCCTTTAGACTCCACATAGTTGATAAAAAAAGGAGTGATCAAGAGCTTTCTGTGTGCAAAAGAGATAAAGCAATCGGACATGCTGCAAAAGCACTGCACTGGATAGTATCGGAAGATTTACCACTTGGCAAATTTCCTTCATTTATGGGTGTTATGATTTTTCCGGCGTCTAGTTGCCTACCCAATCAGGAGGTAGAGCAAATTGTTACGGGCGACCCGATTGGCTCGACAAAACAGCCAGGAGTCACTGCGCGGTGGAGTGAGGAAGGTGGTCAGGCTAAGAGCGAGGGGAACCCCCACTCCGTCCCCCGGTTGACCCGTCACCCTGAGGGGGGGGGTCGGGTGGGGGCGAACCACCCTCCACGGGCTACAGACCACCTCCCCGAACTGCTAGGTTGTTCTTGCAAGACCGCGCTGAGGGGTATATAGGCACCCGACCGCGAATGTTTGTCGCCGATTGCCGTATGCTGAAGGACGAAGGTATTACAGACGATTACAGGCATTATCCACGACGTGGACAGAGAACCAGCAGTGCTTCTGCAACAGGGGTGACTCTTGCCAGTCAGGAAAGGAACTTGGGCATTTTGGACCGGTGTTGTGATTGTGGAGCTGAGAGACGTGGCGTCTGCGGTATTCCTATCCAGCATCGTGAAAGTGAGTTTACGTACAGTGTAGGACACGACCGTAGCTCAAAGCTAGAGGAACAAACTTAGACGATAGTAAATCAAACTTGTTGATTTGTCGGTTTGTAGAAACGGTTATTTCTTGTGTGATCGTCGGTCGATCTGATTGGGTGTTAAGACGTCGACGTGACGTCATATTCAGAGAGGTTTTAGTACGGAAAGGATAAAGTTTTCTTGTGTTTACCGAAGTGAAGTATCGGTACGGTAAAATTCATAACCCGGTCAATAACGTGTGCGTGTGGATACGTATAGCGTAGCTGGGATGAATGTATGAGAGTGCGAGTGATTGTTCTACATATGTCAGGAGATGTATATTGGAGCATCATTCCTTGTGTAGTGAAATATTCTGGTGTAACTGTAAATAAATAGAGTAGTGTGTTATCGCTGCCCTCTTTTATTAAGTTGTGCGCGTGACAAGCAAGGGGGTGGGGGCTTGAGCCGATTGGGAATTGATTAAATTAGGCAGCGATTGCAGTGTTAGTTTCCCCCTTCTTGACACATTTTTATGTTGTGATAACTCTAGTCAACGAGCAGACGAGTAAAACACATAAGCGCCATACCCCTAGACACAACAGAGACAATACCACGACAATGGGACTGGTTCATAAGTACAATGTGTCAGACATTCAAGAGTTGAATGTTGCACAGGATGTGAATTACTGCTCGAGAAAAACAGCACACGGACTGCTGGAAGTTTTCGCAGAGCAGGTTGATGAGGAAGCCAATTCTGAACTTCTAAATACACCCTTCTTTTCAGCAATGGGTGATGAAACACCTGATAGAACAGGGAAAAGCGGCTAGGAATATATGTCAGAACTGTTGATCCCAACTTCAAAACAAGAACGTTTGACAAATATTCATCTTGACAATGGATCTGGTGCGGCTATTGCACAGGCAATTCTTAGCGAACTGCAGCAGCGAGGTGTCTCTCCTGACAAAATTATTGCATTAGGCAGTGACGGGGCAAATACAATGACAGGTTGCAAGAAAAAGGTGTTACACGAATGTTACGGAGGGAAAACCCACACATTCTGAATGTGCACCGGTTGTACATCTCAGGCAGCTTCAGACATTCAGTCAACGAATACCAAGAAACATTAACAAGCCTGTTTTACTATTTTAAAGCCTCAACAGCTTGTTTACAAAGTCTGGCATCAATACAAGAATTATTAGACAACCCACAACTGAAGATGAAGGAAGTGTATAGCGTTCGGTGGCTGAGTTTCTTCAATGCCCTGGAAATTGCGTACAGATGTCTCGATGCCCTACTCACATACCTTGGCACTGACAGAAAGAATGATCCAAAGACAGCGGGTCTCAAGAAGCAGGTACATTTATTTTTTTTCTAACACCAGATTTGAAATAGACCAATCTGCAAAATTCGTCAGACACATCATCAAAGAAAGAAAAACTGTTTTTGCACATGTTGATAACACAAGTGACAAGTGCTCTCTCTTTCATCCACCACAGAGAGTTTAGCTCATCAGACTTTGTTCCAGGTTTGCAACAGACAAATTTCTGTCATTAACTTATTTCATGATGGACATCATTCCCGTCGTTAATATACTGACTCTGTTTTTTCAAGTCAGAGAGATTGACCTCACACTAATCAAGGTGAGAACCTATTCAGTTCTTACATGATATTTACAATAATTTGAACTAGGTATGGCACGAACATGATCACTGCAATGTCTTCTCAGGATCTAATTGTGCTCGAATCAGAAGCTGCAAATAGCCATGTCTGATTCACAAATATTTTTACTCCAGACCAGGATGGGTGAGTGCACTTCTGTATAAGAGATGATGAAACACAGAACTGGCACAAACAAGCAGTTGCTAAAGAACATATATCTAGAACTGAAGCAGGAACACAGTTCAAGGGGCATCACATTACTGGCTGCAGCAAGACTGAGGTAGCATCTCTTGAGAGGCAGTTCCTGGACAATCCATCTTGAACATCGAAGAAAGGTGACGTTCCACTGAATGTGTGTGCATGAATGAGAGAGAGAGAGAGAGAGAGAGCATCTATTCAAAAATCTGTTTGAGTTATAATGGAAATGGACTCCCTTTCTTAACATTGTTTTTCAATAGCAAAGCCACCCCTTTCAATAATGTGTGCGTGGTACATTCGGTCAAGGAAGACAAGTTGAAAACTGTAAATAGGACAGATCTACTGCCTTTAGGCGACGACTTTTCCACTGAAACAGAAGACGAGCAGACCGAGACACAGTGTGTGCGCAGAACGCCGAGGGCCACCGTGGGAACGCATTCCAACATGCACAGGCTGCCAAAGTCAACTGTACCATCTTGCAGAAAGTGACCTATAGACAGTGTTATGATTTTTTCGGCGTCTC
>SMGT01010948.1:269333-298362 GCA_004794575.1 Lanistes nyassanus | reverse complement strand
GAATAGTGCCACCAAGTAGGCGTAAATCGGGAAAATTCCTCCCAAAGAAACACGCAGAATAGTGCCACCAAGTAGGCGTAAATCGGGAAAATTCCTCCCAAACACATAGAATAGTGCCATCCCTTTCTTTTAAACGACCCTAGTCTTCACACACCGCTAGCCCCTTGTGTACCACGTGTGCATACAGCGAATCCCTAATTTATATCGTCAGCTCGCTCACTAAGCGTATGCTAACAACTGGGATTCGACACAAACACAACATAGGACAAATACATGAAATCCTCAGGGTGCACAATATAATCAAACAAGAACAAATGAGGACAATTGACTACCCCCTTCCCCAGTACATATTGTTCTCTGGAGGAACACGAAATTTACTTCCCTGAACTAAACGACCCTCTAGTCTAAACTGCGTGAACAATGCTATTTTTACACGCCAGGTCTCAATTTTGTTACAGGTAGCGATGGCTCTAACCCGCCGAACCAATGAGAGGAGAAAATTCATTGTTATTATCCCGGGACGTAAAGTGGCTAGGAAGAACAAGGCAGGTTGTCTGCCACGAAAACCTGCGGCAAGCTTCAAGGAAATCCAGCAGTATTTGAACAAAAGGGGGCGACAGGCAAGCGTGACATCCTGCAAGAAACTGCAGAATTAGCTCGAGAAAACAGTCAGCGAGCCTCAGAGCACCACAAACAATACTATGACAGGAAAACACAACCACGACGTCTCCAGCCCAACGAGGAAGTAATCATATTCCTACCCAAGAACTAAGCTTCTGATGCAGTGGAAAGGACCCTACACCGTTAACCGCCACCCGGATTACGTCATCAATGTATGGGGAAAGAACAAACTTTATCATATCAACATGTTAAAACGGTACCACCGCCGCATCAACCCACCTACTACCACATGTACCTGTACCACCGATGATACTTTTACCACTGATTTGGTGGGATTGGACTTTTGCCCTCAGGATTTAGACGCCATTGCTGACAAGACCGTTGCAGTTCCGAGTACCGTTGAACTTGCCAATGTCACAGTCATTAATCTCCAAGAGGAAGAAGAAAGGGACATCCCCTTATTACCCAGTTCTACCACCGAATCGCCAGAGGACGTTCACATTAACCCAGAGCTGACACCACATCAACAATGACAAATCCGAAACATCTTTCAACGATACACTGCCATTCTTACATCTAAACCCGGATCTTTTAACGGCAACATTGAGCACCGCATAGAACTAACTTCTAGTGGAGGAAGTGGTGAGACAGCGACCCTACCCCCTACCCTTCGCAACTCAGCGACTGGTGGAAGAGGAGATTGACATGATGCTAGAAATGGGCGTCACGTTCACCCTTCTCTTCACCCCTTCTGCTGGTCAGAAAGAAAGATGGGACAGCCCGATTCTGTATCGACTACAGAGGACTAAATAAAATCACCCAATTCCTGACCCAGAAACACTATTTAGCAAGTTCGGCAAAGCCAAGTTCTTTACCAAAATCGATCTTGCAAAAGGGTATTGGCAACTGTCAGTACACCCCGCCGACTGCCCCAAGACTGCATTTCAGATGACCAAAGGATTATTTCAGTGGACTCGCATGCCTTTTGGTCTTGTAACTGCCCCTGCTACCTTCGCTCGAGCTATGCGAGCCCTACATTTGGAACAGTTCAATACTCATAATTTCTTTGATGATTTGCTGATAGCCAGTGATACTTTTGAGGAACACCTTATTCACCTTGACGGCGTGCTGCAAACACTCCAGCGATACCAACTGACAGCTCGATCCTCAAAGATACAGGCAGGCTACGACCAGCTTGAGTTTCTCGGCCATATGGTCGGAAATGGTTAGATCCGCCCCGAGGACAGTAAGGTGGACAAAATTTTACAGATAACCACACCCACCACCAAATGACAAGTCAGATCACTGCTAGGTCTGATTGGCTACTACCGCCGTTATATTCCTGACTTCTCAACCATTATGACACCTGTGACAGATCTGATTAAGGGTGGAAGCCCCAGGAACGTGAACTGGACACCCGCCTGTCAGGAAGCCCTTCAAACAGTACAGAGAATCTTGTCAGCTGCACCCATACTACGCTTGCCTGAGCCCAAAAGACACTGATGGTTTTGTGCAACATGTTGAACGGAACATCACTAGAAGGGATACAGCAAAAGAACAAGCAAAATATCAGATTGAAACCTGTTCAAAAACTGGTTCTTATCTTTGCATATTATTGGGTTAATTCATTTGGTACAACATGTCAGTTAACTAAGGATTGCAAGCTCAGCATCAGTTTGACTTCTGTGATGTGGAAATGTGGCAAGATCAAAGACTGTTCCAATATATCTTCTATTGCATTAGAAATACACTATGAGGCTATGTAGCCTCGTCTTTTACTGTACTGTCCATGCCTTGGAAAGGAAAATAAATAAGGCTAACAAAAGTAAAACAGTTTTCTCTGAAACACTAAACAGAAGATATCTCTGTTCAGCCTCTTTTGTAACTTAGTTAAAATCTGCGGCAGAATGCACTAATTAGTAACCAATAAAATAATTTCTTGAAACAAAGCAACAAATGCATACAGCCAACTGTTCAGGAACTCTAGATACATCTAATGTACACATGCTTACACAACCAAAAACATTTATACATATTTATATATTACTGGAAGATCTGTGACCTGGGTCTTCCGTGATTTTTTTTAAGTCACTGCTCAAAATATTGCTGCAATATTTTGTTTCTTAGCTGTACATGCCTCATCTTCAGTACCTCACCTTTAAAAACAAAAGTGTTCACGAAGGTAAAGTTTACAAAACAGGACTAGGCAAGGTTTGCACAGTCTTCCTTCGCTTCCACACGGATCCCCAGTAAGAACATCTGGCTCCATTTCAACAGCCTGCTTTACACAGCGTACATTAGCAGCGAACAGGAACCTGCACTCTCTACTTGCATGCCTCTCTGGGGCTGGATGTCTTGAGTCTCTCAGACATCATCATCACACAGATAGCACATGCCTCTCTGGGGCTGGATGTCTGTGAGTCTCTCACAGACATCATCATCACACAGATAGCAGCGTGGCATGCTGAAGCTAGTAGAAGCGATTGTGAGGCTGCCCTCCATAGCTTGCCCTTCCTGGCTGAGTCTGGTACCCACTTTGCTGCAAAACACAACACAGCATTACTTTTAAGGGATTTCACACATACTGGTGCGCAAATGTGCAATTACATATATGTTCGCAGGCACATTCCTTGAAACTTTTATCTGTTAATAATGGTCAGTAGAACTGCAATTATGTCTAAACAGTCCTTCCAGGTCCTCCCTACACATACTGCAGACTTTTATAAATCAAAACTGAAGCATATGTGAATGATCAGAAGCAAGTCAGACAATCACGGTTTCTTCTGGATATTCATGTACACTAGTAAATGGTCAGGACTAGTTCTGCAGACCGAAGTCTCAAAACATCGATAGTTAATATTCTCATTCACTTCTCCAGGTCATAGATAAGGTTTCAAATCAGAATCCCCAACCCAAATAACTACTTCTAATTATTTAACTTGTTTAAGAAAATGCAAAAGAAACTAGCATAGTGACCTCAAAATTTAAGGTCACTCCACTAGTTTCTTTCAGGATTTAATGCTTTGCCGTCAAACTGTTCTAACAAACAAGCAATCCTATTTAAACACACACACACACACACTTCTCACTCTCTTACTAAACGCTGTGGTAAGAGCTGTAGAAAGTGAGGAAAATGAAAATGCAAAGTCATAAGTCGCAGTAAATGTTATCAAGATGCAAAAGGTATAAATGAGGTAATAACTGGCAAGAACCTTTGCAAGTAAACCTTGACAGACTTCTACATGCTGCATGCTTACCGTTGTGGAAGATGGCTGGTAGTTGCTTGAAGCTTGTCCTGGAATTCCAGTTACAATGCTTCCCTGTCAACACAGACATACCCTTCTCATGTCAGCAGATGAATACACACAGGTTTCTTATAGATCTGACACTCACACCTACTTGCCTTGTTTCATCAACAACCAATAAAACACCACCATCACTGTCATACTCAAACATTTTTTTTTAAAAATTGGAAACATACCAAACAGCATCACCCAACCAAATGCAGATACAGATGTAGTTATACATCTGTTCAGCATAACCATAGTATCCAAAGTTTTAAGAGCAGCTGAAGTCAGAAATGATCTGCACAAGAATTCTATGTGGATGACTCTTACACATGTACCACTGCACAACTTGCCATCCAGATGCAGACTTTATACACTACGACGTTCGGTAGAACAGTTACAGCACGAACAAGCAATGATATTCCATAGACAAAGAAAGACCACTGAGGCACATGTTTTGCACTACACCCATGCTCATATTTTAAAACAGTCTGAAATACTGCAGGTCTAAAAATGTACAGTGGAAAAGTCATTTGAAAAGTCCTAATCGTTCCATACACAAACATGCATTTCACATCTACTGCACAGATATGCACCATCTTCTTAAGTACCGTAAATGGCGTAATGTCAAAATTCAAAATCTTACTAAATATTTGTCTGGACTTGCTTTTTAAATGTTGCCTTCAAATAAAGCAAACTTTAAAAACCCCTTAAGATTAAAAAAAATGTAATGAAGTTTGTAAGATGTAAGCAAGTGTACATCTGAGTACACGACTGGTGTGAGTAACATTTTACTAAGGTATTTACACCTAGAGTTTACTGGTGTTTGATAACATGCAGAAGGTGACGCTGGGTCATGCCATCATTGCTTGCAAGTCCATTCTCATAATGCCCCTGCTGTTACCACAAACATAAACACAAAGCAATGTCCGAGACTGAAGGCGGAGATGGAGATTAGCACAAGATCACTAACCTGATATATTAACAGCATTCATTATGAGGTTTGATGTCTTAGATCAAGGAATGGTTTCAGTTAGCAGGAACAAAATAATAAACTGATATAGCCAACCTGAACTCACTTTTGACTCCCTTTTCCAAACTTTCCTCTCTTAGTTTTCTTTTTTGAGTCCAACAATATTTATATCCTCTTCCAGATGCAAATCAGTCAACAAACAAATGAACATGAGTTTCAGAAGTGTGTATGTACAGGTATAAATACACTGGCTTCTAGATATTACCTCTTCAACTATTCCTGAATCAGTCTATTTCATGCAACAAGCTTGATAAAGTAAGCCATGTTAAATACCAACAAAGTAATTTCTCTCTGGACGAGAGATAAGAATAGGCCAAACACTTGCACTCCCTTGTCTCTAGAAGGCAGAATATGGGTAAAGGAATGAATAGCAAAAACAATATTGCACCAGATTCTTCTCGGATCATTGCTGATCTTATTCTGAGTTTACCTGAAGACCACAAACTAAACCTTTACCTTTAAAATTTCATGCACCTTCAACAACTTCTGCCACAACACTTAAGTGCAATCATCTTCCACTATAAGCACATCTGTGGCGCAGCCCACAACACCAAAAGAACCAGTGGAAAACGAGAAGGCTTTGATGAAACGCAGCTACACCAGCCATGTATGTCGAAGGCAATAACAGCAAAGTGGTGACAACAGCAATGATGTGGCAACTCACTTTGGATTGCTGCTGCATTTGCAGTGCCTGTGTCATTAGTGCACCCTGCTGGGTGCCACTCATACCTTGCATTGGTGTCTGTGTATATATAAGGGTTATCAAGAACTGCAGTCTAGAATATGTGGACAGGCAAGATGCCTCATACCACAGACACAACATACAAATGCTGGCTTCCAAATTCCAGATTAGCCAAAAACCATTTGCAAAACTTTTGTGTTCTCAGCCACATGACCCCTGCCCCCACAACACAACACCCCCCCCCCCCAACAATCCTTAAAGGATATTGCATAAAAACATGTGACAATTGCAAGTCAATCAAAACTACATGAAATACTTTCTCTCTGAAAAACTAATGAAACACATATTTCCAACATACTCTGATCATGATATGCATTGAGTGTATAAAAGTAATATGCCTGTGCACACATGCGTTAAGGATGATTGTGAGAGACAGCAAAGAGAGACAAAGAAAGAGAGAGAATACTACTTTCTTTGTATATCCAGATAAAGTAGGATTTTGAAGGACATTCCTAAACGATCATGTGTATGCAACACCATATTCCACACACTGACTATTGTTACAAGCCTATCAACAGAATATTTGATGCAATGTACATCTCTCTTATCCAGGTGCTTGCACTCTTAAATGCACACCACGCACATCTTCTCCCTGCTGACCAGTAGTCTCCCTACTGAACAGTTAATATATGTTTGTTAATTTGAAGTCTGGGGGTACATATACTGTTTCAGAGAGAAGAGAGAGAAAGAGGAAAAGAGAGAAAGAAAGAGAGGATGCAGTGCATATGAAGAGAGTAGAGAGTGGGGGGGGGGAGAGGAACAGAGAGGATGCTGTGGTGAAGTAATCTCTTTTTATTTCGGTGACAGTATCATCTTATTTAACTCTTTGACCCCACTGGGTTCGGCTAAATTGCAGCGAGCCTGCCAACCCTTGCGTCAGCGCAGCGAGCAAAATTGCGGCGACTTAAAAATCTGCGCGACGCATTTAACGGTATAAGGGAAGTAAAAACTTTGTATCATTGTAAAGCTCTATCATCGGTTGTTTCCCCTGCACTGTCTAAATGAGTTCCGGAAACAGTTTCGGCTTGCCAAACGTGGTTAAGTGTAGCGGCTGGCCAGGTCTACTTCCGTCGTTTACAATGGCTACACGTGTTTCGTTTCTTGTGTGTGCGAAAAGTGACTATATTTGGGACCAAATAGTAAGTAGTATTTAATAATACTTTTAACTAAAAGTATTGTTTCCGTTGTGATGCAGAAGAATAGATCTTTCTAAATATGTAAAACGTATTACTGGGAGAGTGGTAGTTTTTAAGTGGTATCTTTTTTAAAACGTGTAAATCTATGCAGCCTCTGGGGTATCTTAGCCCTGCAGGTCCCTTTGGGGGTCAATGAGTTAACATGTACTGAAAGAAGGCATATGCATTTATAGTGATTATTATATACATATGTGTGTGTGTGTCTCTCACCCCATGCCATACATTCAGATTGCTTACCTGCTTATACTTCTCCTCAGGAAACCCCGATTTTTGGGCTTGCTCAAGTTGGTGCTGCAGGGAAGCACTGTGTGGTGCTGTGTGGTAGCCTGAAACACACACACACAGAGTGAATATGCAGAACACAGTAACACAACATGGAAGTTTTCTGTAACGTACTAAAATTAAATGGTTTCTTCTCTGTGCAAGCATATAAATTGTACATTTGTATGCATGCATGTGTCTGAGTTCAGGGGCATCCACTGTTTCAGATGATCATTTCAAACATCACATATCTATTAGTTCACATCAAAATGCTTTTATCCTGAGGATTTACATATATATCTATTTTAAAGGCTTAAACCCAATACCACAATTTTCAATATGTGACCACACCATCTATGTAAATATCTATCTTGTTCAGGCAGTGCTTAAGCATCAGCTCAGCTTAAGTATTTACAAGATATTTTTAAACACTACTCACTCCCATCCCTTCAAATCGTATTTCTTTCTTAAAACATTTCAACCAAAAAAGTTTCAGCAAAAGATCTAAAAGTATAATCCAAAAAGAAAGTAGGAAAAAGCCCAGAAATATGACACCTGTTGCTATTAAAAGTAGATCTCATCTAACGCTGCATTGCTGCTGCGCTTTCAGGCTATCAAAATCTTCTAGCTTCCGACAAGCCACCTACCTGGTTGTGGCATCCTTTGCAGTGCATAGCCTGAAAAGCTTTCCGCCACAGGCTTGCCTGAAGCCATGCCTGGCTGGTGGGCAGCATAGTGGCTCTGATACGAGCTGAAGGCCGACTGCCCTCCAGCACCAGAGTACTTGGCAGCTGCTGACTGGCTGGTCTGATATGATGTGACCGCTGGTTGCTGCTGCTGGACATATGAATGAGTGACCTGTGTTGCATAGCTGGACTGGCTGGTCTGCGGTTGCGCATAGCTGACCATTTCTGCAGAAAGGAAGCAACCAAACATAGCAAAAGTGCCAAGTCAATAACAGTGCCCAGGTTACTAAGCTGACCGCATACAGAAATCAGACATCACCTGCCACTGTTATTACAAATAAAGATTTTCAACAGACATTCTGTATTCCAGAAAAAGCTGAGAAGACTATATTATACTTTTCCTCTACTGTAATTTTTTCTGAAACCTTAAATTAGTTAACCCAATGATAATTTCACAAAGGCTATGCTTAGCACTAATCAACAAATTCACTGTGGGACAAGTATCTGCCAACAAAATTCAGCATGAGTGTCAGTGAACCTTGCTGGTGCTAACAATACGTTGTCGATTATTGTCTTAAGATGAACCACATCCTTTAAGCTCTCCAAGACAATATTTGATTCAGGAAATGAAATTTTGTAATGTATGCAGTTCAATACATTAACAAAAAATTAGGTACAGTTCTGAAAATTTAAGAATCGGGGGAAGAAAAAAAAACTTCCACCTAGCTCCTATCTCTCCTTCACTGAAAGCAAAACAGACTTACTGAACTCTGCTGAAGTGGTGTGTGGGGCATACAAGTGTGACGGTGTGGCTTTGGAGGGGTTGTATGGATACTTAGGATCACTGTGGTATCCTGGATAACTGGCAGATGAAGGAGGAGAAGGACTGCGGGTACGCTTCATCCCAGTCTGGAAGGGAATCGGCTAAATAGCAACAAATGCACGGGAACAATCATGATAGATGCTGTGAGCCAGACGAGGGAAAGACCAGCTGACAGAAATGGACAGTTAGCAATCTTGCTACACTCACAAACACAAACTGCTGGACTGGCCCAGAGATAGTTTAGTTCTCTCTGACCTTATTATTAATGTCAAGATAAGTGCCTTCCTGATCCCCTTGGTCTAACTGCTGGCATCCACTGGACTGAAACCCTGATCGGCTAATCACCGACAACAACAATCTTCCTTTTAAAAATAAAGAAGGTTCCAGAATCCATATATAATTCTAGTATATTAAACTGAACATTGCCTAGGGTATTTTACTACTGTATCTGCTGCCATAGGCTAAATATCATAAATTTGTGCTTGCCTGATCTATTGTATTGGGGGGGGGGGGATTTTAAAAATCATGTAATATACTCTGAGTATGTTGAGGCAACCACTGATATCTGAAAATACTTGACTCATATCTATATCAGGTGTTCATACTAGGTAACAATGGTAAAAGATCCCACCACCCCCAGAAACCCACAATAAATAAAAATATAACCCTTAAAGCATGCACTTTCTATGGAAAAAGTTTCAAAGTTCTTTGCCATTCATTTTTTTAGAAGCTAATATTCTGTGTGACATTGTGTTAAACGACAGTACAGACTGTAAACCAATCATGTTTTGGAGGTCTTCCTGCTAGAATCTTTCATGTTATTTAACATTGTACTTTCCAAGTTACAACATTCCAAAAGCAACAAATCTCTTTACATGACATGAGAGACTTGAAATTCATCCAAAGCAATCACTCTCATGTCCATTCATATGTGTATACAATTGTGTTAATTTAAGCAACAATTTAACTGCAAAATCACCCTATTGGTTTTTTTTAAATATATAAACACAAGGAACTTGGAAAATCTCCAGAAAACTGAAAAGATATATCATAAGCTGAAAGCAGATTGCTGGAATTTAATGCGTTTTGTTTGATTCCAGCAGACTACACATGGAAGGCATCATGTGCGCACTCACTGGCACCATGGGCTTGTACAAGGTCGGACGGCTGGACATGTGTGAGGCTTGTAGCATGACCGTGTGTCCTGACTGTGCCAGCCCATGTTGAGTGAAGGCCTGCTGCTGCAGGCTTACCATCTCACTGCAAGCAAAAGCAGTGCACATCATCAATTTTCTCATCCTGTCACAGCATGAGACTGTCTACCTCTTTCAGTCTTGTCACTCCTGTCTTGCCTCAGACAACCTCGCCAGCTTTAGGTCAGGAATAGTTCAGTTCGTCCAGGGTAAATGCATGAAATTACGATAACTTGAAATAGTGGGTAGCTAAGGTTTTTTTGGATAGCACGAAATGTTCTGGGCCTAAGGTTTTGTATGCTATCTCCTTGTCAAACTTCACCTTGTTATACAACAGACCTATGTATGAGTATCATACATAAATTCCTAAAACCAAGTCTACACAAAGCACTTTAATGCTGAGAGGGAATGACATGAAAAAAAATGGACCCTGAAGTATGGTTCTTGCTTATGGTCACCTCCAATAATAATTTTTTTAAATACACAATTAGAAACACTTGTGTATGTGGAATGGAATTTAATCATCTTCTCAGTGTGTGCTAAAGTTTGAAATACTCCTCATTTCCTTCATCCAGTGGAAGCCAACAGCTAAACTCTGTGGTATAGGTCAGCAAGTGACTTCCCTTTTTGTTCTGAGATTTATCCTCTCCGAAGAACTTTGACATTCCTAAGTGCACATGTATGTGTGTGTGTGTGTGTGTGTGTGTTTGATGTTGGTGGTGGTCTTATTCTGAAAAAGCAAAGGTATAAAATGGTTAAAAAAAAATAAAAAAAACCCAACGAAACAAACTGTTATATATTCCAAAGGAAACTAAACATCTTGTAAATATTTTATGTCCATTATCTCACATTACTTTGTGATATTCTCAAACTTTGAGAAACCTGGTACTTTTTGTGTTTAAAAAAATTGACTTACAATGTTACAAATAAAAGTATCCTTAATTTGTCTCTATGTGAAGGAATTTTAAAAATTATCCTCATAAGAGATTTTTCTTATAAACAGACATCACACTGTTCAAATAAGAACTAAAAAAGGACTATGGTTCAATATTTGTACAACTCTCATATGAGTCCATTGGCAAGGAGTGAAAAGGATGAGACGGCAAATGAAATGAACAGTGACTGTCAGTCGAGTAAGCCAACAGCACCAGTAAGTATAAGTACTAACCACAACATGCATCTCTACACAGAACTAGCCAACCCATTCAGGAAACTAAATGATTTGTTTACTGACATGGAAAAAAATTTCATATTTGCAGGATAGCGAGCACACCAAAAGATGCAAGTCTTTCTGCAAAAAAAAGAAGCCTTAATGTTAAAGTTACTGTGGAATGTAAGATCAAACTGCTGGCACTGTAACTGTGCTACAAGGAGTTCTTTGAAAGTTATATTCCAATATGTTTCACACCTTTAAAGAATGTTCCTGTCACATAACAGTTTCCACTGGTGCATTTTGGTGTGCTACAGTAGCCAAATTATTCTTTTACCCTTGGCCACCGTTTCTCAAAGCAGTCTGCAGCATATCGCTTTGCATCTGCTGAGCTGCTCAAGATGCACTTTCTTATCTCTCCCCCACCCCCCAAACACACAACGCTTTCTGTACACTGTATTTAAAAAAAATTTATTATCAAGTCCCAGATAACATTAAGACAGAAGTTAGAAGTTAGAAACTGCCACGGTTCTTACAGAATACCGTGAAGCGTAACTCATCTGCGTAACTACCAAATCTGCTCATCTCTTTAGTCTTCATGAATCCAAAGATCAGAGTGCCTTTCAAATCTGTTCAATCTTTTGTCAGATTTGCTTCTCTTGTTCAGTACCAGACAAATTCTCTCACAAAAGCATCTTTGAAATATTAAACCATTTCTCATCCTGTCTGATTTCAGCACCCCCACCCCCACTGCAACAAACCTGAGTGCAGCATAAACATGTACATACCATATTTTACTAGAGAATCATGAAAAGCCTGGTCAGTGGTATGAAATGTGTTGTGATCAGAAAAAATTAAAGACCAAAACCCCTGGGGAGGCTGGAGGGGGGGGGGGTGTTGGAGGCAGGATGTGTGGCTGCTTAATCTCTTACTTAAATACTGGCTGACATTTTGAAAAGAAAGTTATTCTGAAACATACCCCCACCCACCCAAGAAAATAACCAGAAAATAATAAAAAAAAGCTCCTGCAGGCAACATTATGGTTGTTCATTCATCGAGATATATGGTTTTAAAGGTAATGTGCAGAAAGATTTAGCCATTGGGCATTCTCGGACAATCACCTAAAAGTAGTATGGCCTATCAGGGTGCTAGCAGTAGTACCTCCAACCATCCCTACCTGATTCCAAAATCCTGCATCATGGATTAGGATTTAGCTATAATCAAACAGCTTGTACAGGCATACTTTTTAAAATATTTCAATAAAAATTAGTGCTTATCTTTAACACAAAGAACTGAGTCATGAATTGAGGTGTGAGTATTACTTGCTAGCAAGTAAAATTAAAGGCAAAAACTCTTTAAAATATTTGCGAGAAACGTTTAGATTGAAAGCCGTAATGCTCACCAAACATAGCCAAAATCTTTTGTCTAATTTAATGCACAATCTCAAAGCATTCTATTCAAATTTAATGTTGTTTGACCATTTCAAAAACAATTACTCTCTGCATCAGCAGTTGAAAATATGACTGCACAGAAAATCTAACATAGCCAAGGGAGGTTGGTGCAGCAAAAACATTTTTTAGCAGCAACATCACATAATGACATGAAGCATTATGAAAATGACATGTACAGCTGCTGGTATAAATCCAGCACAAGCCAATGGTGTTGCTATTTCTACAGAAAATGAGACAAAAATTATATTCATTTTTCATATCTTAGTTTTATACAGGTTTACAAAGGCCATATTTCAACCCACTTGTTTGTGAAACCGGGCACATCTACTTCCACAACACTATACTCCATTCCATAGCTCAACTGCTCAAAAATTTGCTATCACCATCAAATACTCTGAAATACATTTGCACACCAATGAAAATAAATTTGTACATATATCTGCCCATTACAGACATGGGTAAAGATACTCTGCAGCATGCTTACCTCGGACTGGGATAAATGCTGAGAAAAATCAATAAGAACTGGAGGAAGGTACCTCTGTTCCTTCAGCTGTGCACGCCGACGTGTTTCCTCTTCTTGGTTCAGGACTTTCTTCAACTGTAGGAACACCTGGTGTTTCTCGTTGCGCAGTTGTTCCAGCTTACGCTCAAGCTGGGCTATCTGTGGAGATGTGTTATAGAATAAGTTCTTCTCTCCCAGTTTCAATTGCAGAAATTGATACAAACTTTTTCCCCCTAAATTAAGGTTTTTAAACCATAAAGTCTACTTCTTAGCTTAAGGTAATTTTAAAAAAGGCTACCATAGTTTTCAAGTTAAACTGACACAGCTGATTAGTGATTACAACAACTATAGTCATCTTTCTGAAAAACAACAAATGTTTAACACACTAGCACCCTTATGGAATCAATCCTCTGGAAGCAAAGAATTAGTTTTAAATTAAAAATAAATGGAGGCTCAAAAATAGTTTAACCAAACAAATTTGTCAAAAGTAGTAGGAGCTCAAAAAACATTTTAATACAACAAATTTGTCAAAAGTAGTAGAAGGAAAATAGCTGCTGCTAGTTTACCAAATAACTTTCTGGCACTTTCCTGCATTCTCTTAAATATGAATACTTACCCCTTAGGAAACAAGATTTATCCAACTTTATTATTTCAAAACTGGTATGCATTGCAGGACATAAAAGCATATTTTTCTAAACCCATCTGAATGTTTAAACTGATACTGCTAATCTCAATCTGGATTAACTCCAAATTCCAATGTGGTTTATCATGGAGATTAATTTATGACTATGGTATCAAGTGAGCTTGCGAGATTCTGTCAGCCTGTGTTTGTTATGGAATTTATTATTCCTGCAACACATGCATGTAAATTAATCTAATAAGGAACTACTGAATATATAATCAAAGTAAGAAAAATGTTTTGTTAATTTTTAAAAAATCAAAATATTAGAACTATTCTTCTTTTATTGCTAAGTTTTCAAGTTATTTTGAACATTGGGAAAAAATCCATATCTCAGTCATGGGAAACATGGGTCCATGGCAAACTTAGTTTAGTAAGGATTTGATAAGGATTCTAAGAGTTTAACAGATGCGAATGTCATCAAACCAACAAAACAAATGATAGGGTCCTCCTCAACTGACACAAAAACAAACTACAGCCATGCAAAGCTGCTGCAATAGTAACTGCATGGCTGAAGTCAATTTTGTGTGAATTGGTTGTAATATGATACCTCAGGAACATGACCATGCACAGTACACCATTCAACTCAACAGTAACTTCTTTTTGGGGGTGGGGGTGGGGACTGTTAAGAGACACCTCCCCCCTTTTTTTAAAAATAAAAAGAGTGCTGAGTGGAATCAATGCCTCGTGACATTTTTAGAATCTTTATTATACACAACCAGTTAGGGCAGCACAAAAACCAGGTGGCATATTATTTGTGCACTAAAACTGACCGTCTTGGATGTTCGTACGCAGAACAAAAGCGAATCATATTATCCACTCTATATGCTTCCTCGTGGTCTAACATTCTCACCTGCTCTCTAGTCTGCTCTAGCGTCAAGGCTTCTTCCTCCTCCTTTTTCTTGCGCAGTTCTCTCTCTGTCCTCATCTGCTCTATCAGTGCATCTTGTTCTTGCACTGCACACCACCAACACAGTAGTGAAACCATACTGACACTGCTGATTATCTATCTCAGGAATGTCTTAATAATCTCGCACCACTCTTGTTCCTAGTATCATGCATTTAAAATGTACTCCTCAATAAACAGTCCACTGGGATATGACAAAGTGGTTGACTTGGCTGGTTTATTCTTTAACTTCGTCAACAATCAAGGCTATATCATAAAGAAGAAGGAGGGGAGAGGGTGATGGGTGAGGTGGAAGGAAGAGGGAAGGAGCGCCCAGCAAAAACCTTGATAAGCAACCCAGTAAAGAGGTGCCATATGTTGAGAAACTGTGAGCCAGACATGGATTCTGAACACGACTATCTATAAAAGTATATTATTCAGAGGCAACCACATTACTGCTATGCTACAGATGTATGAAGTGGATAAATTTTGCATCTGATAAAATGAACTGGGTTCATGTGAATAGTCAGCAACTTTAACTATAACCATTAATCACTTAATGGAACTCATCAGTGCAACATTGCTGTTCACCACCAAACTTTACTAAACAAGTTAGGTGTCATGATCAGCTTTATCATCAACATAGGCCATCCTCCCCAGCAATTTCCTGACATGGCTAGTCACCTGCTTGGTCAGTGGCATGCAACCAAGGATCAAAGCAGCATTGCTGCTACCTGCATCGCTTCATTTGGAGTGTTTTAGAGGAGGCTCCTTATGTGTGAGAGACTCCCTGTCTGTTCTGCTATTGTTAGCAAATTTTAGTACTGTCCTCAGCTCGTCTCTCCAGGCAGGCCTCCTCTCAAGAGGGTGGGTCATCGAGCTTCGTGGGTTCACTGTAGTTCACAAAGTCTTTAGTCTCTTGGTCAAAACGTCAGTCCGACTCCCTACGATGTTGTTACAACTCTACTCACTCAACTACACTTGGACCTGAAGTGCTCTGTCGTCTCAGAAAGTATGCTTGACTAGTTTACCTGCCCAGACACCATATATGGAGTGCTATGTTTACCTGAGCAAAAATTTGTTTCAGCCAGGTGAGTTCTATGCGGTCCAGGAGCGCATGCACAAGGCGCTTCGCATGCGCATCTTGGTTGCTAACCACAACTGATTACAGGTCAATCCATGACCTCTACACAGCATCAGTTCTTATAGTTACAATGAACAGACCAATCCGTGGTGATCGGTAGCGAAGTGGTAAAGGTGTGGCTTTCAGTTCGAAGTCGCATGTTCAATACCCATATTAGCTTACCCTTTTTTTTAAGGGGAAGGGGGCTAGGGTTAGGGTTAGGGTTTGATGTTAGGTAGTACTTGTGTTTCCATGGCCATGGCTAAACTTAAACTGACTAAACTGGCACCATTAACCTCCTTCCACCCACTTCATGACTTACCCCCTTCCTCCCACTTTATCTTTGTAAGCCCCCCCCCCCCTTCTCTTACCCCAATCCTCTCCTCAGACCCTACAGGATAAGCCATTCTATTCATTCTCCCCACTGATTAACAGCACAGAACACTCTACTTGCCACTCACTGTCCCCTCCTCTCCACATTTCCTGTCCACCGGCCTTGGCAGACCATCGTCTTTCTCTCAGTTAAGTAACTCATTGTGTTGTCCTAAAGAAGTGGCAATGCCCTGAAACGCTGACGTTGTGCTCATCTATTTTTGCTTGGTTCAGTTTTCTTTGTTGCCACTTTACGCCTTTTGTTAAGCATTTCTGCATCAGTGTCTTTCCAGTCCACTAATGGGTTTTTTTCCCATGCCATCTTGATCTGCTATGTCCACAAAGAAAAATCATGGTTTCTATTATTCCTTGTGTTTTGCTTCTACAGTACAGCTCACCTTGCTTTATTTTGGCTCTCTCGTTCATGATGTGTCGCTTCAGTGCCTCGTACATTGTACGAGTCATCTTTGGACGTTCAAGCAATGCTGGCATCCTTGTGGTTCTGACGTGAATTTTGTAAGAGCTAGCAATGTTAGGGTTTGCTGAAAAAAATTACATAAACAAGTTGACCATGTCCTGTGTGATTTTTAAAAATAATTTTTGAAGTTGTCATTATTCATTGCATCATTTTTATAGCATTTCTCAATGCTGAATGTTAATTGTTACTGTCCCTTCTAAAAAATAGCTTCTTGTTTTTTAAAAAGCAAGAAAACTGAGTAAACTTACTGATCCTACTAATACTTTTGTTCATTTTCATATTGTTTCCAAAGTCCACTAGTATTACTAGTACTACTACTAAAGTACTAGTATTATTTAATACTAGGCCTACTGCAGGTTGTCTTTACGATCACAGATGATGATATGAGTCATAGAATCGTCTGCACGTGAACTCTTTTCACACAGGTGTGCCATAGCTGTGCGTGCGTATGTGTTTATGTCTGCAAGATTCAAAAGTCAATACAATTCGGTTGACTGCGTGATCTGTAGCACGCAGACTAGTTAAAAGCGTTATGCGCAGTGCGCAATGCCGGATGCGCAACGGCAAATCTACGAATCACTCACTCACCACTGTTGCAATTTCGTTTGTTGTCACTGTTGCTTACCTGAACAATTATTTTTGATAAAGATGACCGAATAATTCGGTAATTTATAGTAGAAAACAGTCACAGAAATGGAATCTATACGACAGAAATAAATTTACTAATCAGTTACGAAAAGAAACTTCCGGTTACATGTAAAAACAAAATTGGCCGTTGACCACGGACAGATTTTTATTAAACATAAATATTTCTATATTTAATTAATAAATAATTTAAATAATTTAAAAATGACTTTTGATCATTGTTATACAGATACTATTTTGATAATCCTTGCTTTTTAGTAATATTTTATTTTCTTTCATAACTATTTACATTTAGTAATTTTTATCAGCCATTTAGATACTTGTGCGGTGGACGTTGTGATGTCAACATCATTTTATCAGTATCAATATTGTTCTTTATGTAAAAAGAATCACAAACAACGAAAGAAGAAGCACATTTATTCAAAGAGTCACCAAGATGTTTTGAACAGTGTTATTTCCAAGTTTCGCCTAAAGGTTAGTTTATTACTTAAGCTTGAAATTAGGAGACTTAAGTTATAATAGATTATATATATATAGTATATACTAATAGTTTAATACTAAATACTAAAATAGTTACAAATAATATACGGGGTACTCAGTACTGTAACATCTTATGATCTTTGATGTTTAATCAATTCAATGTACGCCGAAGACTCATGTTTCAAACTCAAAATTTTCAGGGGAAACTTTACATCATATTTATATTATCAAAGTGCTTTTTTAATACTAATAGTAATAAATAAATCAATGTAGACCTTAGTACAGTACAATTAATGAATTATGAATTAAAAATTATTAAGTACTCTAATCTTAGTGTAACATCATTGTTAACACTAGCAGTAAGCGTGGGTTGCCATTTGTCAGTAACTCATTACATGGCCATTTATCATTGCACTTGCAGATAGCAGATGCTAAGACACTTTTGTTAAACCCAGCTGTTCGTGAAAGTGGATGGGAAGTAGATTCTCGAGTCTGGTGCTATTTCTGCGAGGCTGAAGTTAAGAAACACAAGTCAGAAGATGAGTGTGTTCTAGTTTTTGGAAGCTTCCTGCAGCATCTTGCTAGGTATGTGTAAACATGCACCATACTCATGATATTTTGAACAAGTAAATGTAAAGAAAATCTTCCAGTGTTGGATGACATGAGATGAATTCATTTGGCTTGATATTATCAGGATGTGCTTAAGCATTAAATTTTAAACTAGAACCTCCCCAATCTTCTCCTCCCTGCAAAAATTGTGCTTGTTAACCTGAGTTTTTTTTAAATGTAATCACATTTAAAGAGAAAGTTTTTGGCTGTAAACTGGCGTATTTGTGTCACATTCAGTGCAGATCACAGCAAAAAGACAGGGGCATTCTTCTGGCAGAACATTATCCCCATGGACCAGAAGCCAGAGTTTCTAATCGGCAGTGAAGATTACAATAGGTAAGAGGGATAACACTAACACAGTAACAATCTTTAGTGTTTGAGGAAACCTGTCATTGTAGACAATTAACTGAGGAGATGCCCACACATACATCCTTTGGGGATTTGAAAGGAACATTAAACTTTATCTTGGCACTCTGTTTATCTTCAATAAAAAACACAGAGACAAGCAAAGTAAACTACGGTTCAAGATTTTAAAGATGTTTGTGGATTTTGCACAACTGGGGACTTTTGTTAGAATTCATACAGGCTAGATGTTTAAAATTTTAGCAAGACCTGCAGTTGACTGCTGTGCAGTAGTTTGCAGTATTTGTTATGATGGAAGAATACATGCTATGTCAGTTTTTGGCCTTTTTTTCCAGATTTATTCTCCTTGCTAACCAAGCCATTTTGAGTTTTCGTGAAAACCTTGAGCAGCAAATTAAAAAGGTGTGCTGACAGTATTATTACTAATAATATTAGACTTATGTAAAGAAGAAAAGAACTCAGGACGATGGCCTGGAAGCTGTTTAACCATTTTTGTTTGTTTTTTTTGTTGTTTCACTAAGTAAAATGGATGTAAAGTGGATGTAATATTGGTGTTTTATAACTGAGTTTCTTTATTAGTCTTTAGTTTTGCTTAGAGGAAGTTTTGGTATCACATAGACTAGTGAAAAAGACAACTCTCTCCTTTCTTGCTGTTCACTCATTCAGTGCCTCTCTCCCTCTTTTCATCTTGCTCCGTGTGTGGAAGGATGTGTTTTCATTATGTTTGCTAAGTTTCTTATGATCCTGTTTTGTCTTAAATCTCAGGATGCTTTGTAATGTATTCTGTTATATGCAGAAGATGATAGAATTTAGAAAATTATTGTCATTTTGTTAAGATGCAAGAAACTATTGGTTTTTTTCTACAAAAAAGATTGTGCTAAAAATGAGAAAGTTTTGGTATCACTTAGACTTAGAGACAGTATTTTACTATATTTGCTTCTATCAACAGTCATTTCATTGACAGTTTTTTTTTTGTGTTGGTTCTAGGAGGCAGGAAAGATTGCTGAGGCAGATGCAAGAAGTCAGACTTTGAGGTGGATGGGTATGAAAGAACAGGTCTGTTTCCTGGCTGCAGCCTGCTGGCACTGTATCCTGATGGCATAATGCTGGTTCCAACCCCGCAGCCCCAGGCTTTATTAGTGTTATCTCTTCGATAAACCCTCAAAGACATGTGCTTCGTCATGCATGCACTCTCTCTTCCACTCTTCTTTTCTCATACTTGAAGCTAGACACATGCCATCTTGCAATAGCTGAATTGGTGTAGACAGATTACCTGACTGTGATCACTTGTGGAACATGTGGCACAATATAGATTCCACGAAAAGTAAGTGGAAGTCTGACGTAGGTAAGATCTTATCAGATTGATGTAGGTGAAGATTGGATTTACTTTAAGGAAGATAATTTTTGACAGTTGGGTTCCAGCATTAGCCTTGTACCATATTTCCATTGCTTTTACTATGGTTAGGTTTCTGCAGTACCATGTGACCTTCTTCACTTTTGGCATTTTTGTTAATAAATGATAATGAAAGCTGGAGTTGCTGGATAACTTTCCTGAATTTTATAGCTTCTGAAGCAGTCATTAGGCCAGGTCAATGTCTTGAGACAACACCCTGCGAAACAATCAGAACAGACAACACGAGGAAAAAAGACTGTCGCTGCTTTTAGCCAAGGGCTTACCTGCATAGTACAACAGGAGGTTTGTGGAGTCTTGTTTGACTGTGTTTTAGCATCATTCATTCATGAGCTGCATTTTATTTTGTACTTGGATATTTCTCCATGATGTGGGCGTTGTTGGCTTGGGTGCCTGTTTGCACATTCTCGACATAGGGTTATCATCTACTGATACCATTGTGAACTCATAGGGACACATAGATTTCGGCACGATTGAAATAAATGCTATCAAACTACCACAGGTTCAGTAATCTGCGAATTTCGAAAGATCAATTTTTGAACATCAAAATAATGATAAAATTTTACAGGAAAAACCATGGAATAGTATTTACTATTTAGTGTTACATTGAGTCACTGGATGCACTTTATGCGCCTAGACGGTTTGTCGGATGTAAGGACATGACTTCCTGTGGTCTCCATCTTATAAAAAAATGTAAAAAAATTATAAGGCTGAAAGAAAAATTAAAAGGAGGATAAAATGATTCCTACTTGAAATCCATCCAGCGTGAATTCTGTGTAAAAGTGTACGTTGAAAAAGGCATCCAGGTAAATGCAGCAAAATAGCAGCGTGATGTTTTCACTAATTACCAAACAAGATCTCTTGGTTTTGAGGGCTCGGTTTAGAAGTCATGCGTTGTGGGGTCTAAGGGAAAAATGATTCTGCTATAACACCAGTGACATCCCTTACTGGCGAACCACTTTTTTTCACAAAATTTTTTAGTCATTTTAAAACTCTGTCCAAAGTGCTGGCAACTGTAGAAATTTCTATTGCAGTATTGTCTCCAAAGCGTTGGGAATGGGTTCATGGGATTGTGTAATGCTCTGTGTGGATTTCCTTTTCCAGGGTGACGATGGCAGGGCAGACTTTCTTGGTAATGTCTTCACAGATGCAACACCTCCTTGGCTGATGGAGGATGATGAGAAAGGTGTTGGGGAGATTGGACCTACTGCGGAAGATTATAAGAAACATTGTAGGTTAATTTACCATAAACTTTGGCTTCGCTGTTGGGATCTTTCTTGCAGAATCTCCGGTCAGTGTTAGTTTTACTGCACTTCAGAATTTCTTTTTGCTTTCGTCATCTTCAGTTGAGTTAAATATTTTGAAAGGGCATTAGAGATTTACTTCAGCATAGACACCTAGAATTTTTTCTTAAGGGGATGGATGAGGCTGTTTCCAAAAGCCATCTGTAGCTTGTTTTGATTTTTAAGCATGTCATGATGTCAGTGCTTGCAGGGATAACAAAGATGTCAACATTGCTAAGAGTGAGTCAGCTTTTAGGGGTGATGCAATGAATTGCATGCTAAAGCATGACCCAAGAGATATAGTGGTTGAAAGATCTGCATCCCAAAAGGTCATTTTGAGAATGTGTCTCGTCATTTTCCTTTTTGATCTGTTTCTTGGAGGTGTTTGGTTTGTGCTTTAAGTCTGACATAAATATTTGCAGTGGAAAGACAGAAGAAGCAAAAACTGCCGGCCTGCAGAGTGGGTGTGAAGTTTGATCGGACTGTAGACACCTCATCAGAATGGCTGCCCTCTTTCGGGCGTGTATGGAATCAAGGTCGTCGCCTTAACTCTCGGTAAATGACAGCATTACTAATTTCAAGGATGTTAAAAATATCATGTTATATAAATCATTTAAGATAAAATATGTAAATGAAAATGGCTTAATATTTTCTCTGCATTTGTAACTGCACACCTACATATTTTTTTTTTTGTTGCCTTTTGGCATCTTCAACATTCTGTATAAGAACTTGTTCAGAAAAAAATTTTACTTGGATTAGATGGGGTCCGATGGACCTAAGTGGAATAGTGTTTAAGAGTAAGACAGTGAAAAATCTGATTCTAAGACTGGTAAGTTTCTTGTATTGCACATACACACTGACATATCTTGCTTACAATATGATTTCTTGCCAGGCATCAGTATTTGCACGAAAAGAGGCAGATGAAAACTGCAACAATCACTTCAAAGAAGGTCAGATCTTGGAGCTCCTTTGTAAATGAAGTTGGTGCAGGCGGACCCACGAGAGACAGTGAACAAACTCAGGGCCACAAATCTGATCCAGTTGGCACGCACAGAGATCAGGCAAGAGATCCCACGGTGCAACTGTTCACAAACCATCATGATAAAAACATGAGTGGAGACCTGTGCAACTCATCTTTGACACCAGATGCCTCGTTGGGTGGTGCGTGGGCACACGGTTCAGTGAACTCAGACACTTTGTCTCAGGGAGTTACTCTCACAGAGACATTTGACAGCCCTTCTGCATTACCAGACAACTTTCCACTGCATTCAGACTGTGTGAATTTTTCAGCATCTTTTCCAGTTTATGTCATGCCCTATAAGCGAAGGCAAAAGCCAAGCATCTCAGAGATTACCCCAAAATTTATGGGATTAATTCCTATTGCTTCCTCATTGCTACAGAACCCCCAAAAGAAGACAAATTTGAAGAAGACGTAGCCCAGAAAGATAGTGTGCAAACGAGACTATGAGAAAGAATGGAAGATTACCATGTCTTCAAAAGCCGAAGAACACATTTGCCTGAAAGAATGCATGTTGCACTGTCTTCTTTAAAAATAAAGCTAAGCAGTGTTATAACTGACTCCTCTTTTAAGCTGCACCCGAACTTAATAATCATCTGCACAAGCCTCATCACACCATTTCCCTAACCCACCCAATCCCTAAAACAGTTGAATGGTTAAAAGCCTTATAAGGTGAGCTAAATTACAAAACATTACTTTGTCACAGGACAGAGTCAAACACTTATTCAAATTTAGCCTTGACAACATTACTAAAGGATTTTGTTGGTGCAAACCAGAACTGAAAGAAGTTGTACTGTGTATCATTAAGACTGCCTGGTCTAAAGCATGTAAGTGGACAGCAATTCTGGATACAATCAGGATGCATTCAGTGACCTTAAAAACTGTCGCCTTTACTTGCCAAAGTACGTTTTTCAAGCTGTTTATTACAAGATCATTCTTTACTTACAATGATTTAAACTGATGCTTGATTCCAAGGATACAACTTTAGTTTTATTCTACCTGCTCACAGCAAAAATCTCTAGCAAATCATAAGGGGTATCAAAGTGCATTAACATCATCACATTTAAAAGACCATAGTATCTGAAAACTGGCCATTTTATTTTAAAAACTGCTTTCAACAGAAAAAGTATAGTGACAGTTATTAAAGTAGCAAAAATGTTTAAAATCTAAAAGGCTTATGGTGGACACCCTGTTAATATCTTCTAATCCCAGATGCCATCTGACAAAAGGTAGGTACTCCTAAGATTGAAAAAAACTTGGCTGTTTGGTGCAGACAATAATAGCAACAGGACTAGGCAGAACATTGATAATTAAAAATTGCATGCATAGTCGTTCTCTATAGTTGTTCAGGGATAAGCACTAAATTCGTGTGCGGCATGCAGCCCACTGCAGTCACGCAAAACAAGTCCACTGACAGGCAAAAGGGAAGCTGGGGCAACGACAAGCAGAAGCAGCAACAAAACTGGTGCAACAGTGCACCACAGCAACAATAATGGATGTATGGCATGTACTGTTGGATCCGACATCGGTCTGCCAAGACCAACACTGAGCGTTGCACATTCTTAAACTGCCAGTGCTGGTGGAGTTGAGTAGCAGAGCACAGCAAACGGCAGCAATTATTTACTTAATCTTGACTGTGACTTGTGCGATGCTAACCTCAGCCCTGCACATTTTTGAATGAGCAGTAGTACAAACCAGACTGTCAGGAATAAAGTTTATCTAGCAATCCAGTAACAGATAGCATCCATCTGATGTTAATTTATTGAAGCAGGTGACAGATAAGATAGTGCCTTTCTTTTGCCAATAAATGCAGTTAAAATATATAAACATGCTGAAATGGTTGACCAATGTAAAATATTACTTAATTTGATGCTTCTCTGAAATTGTTTTAAAAAATGCAGCTATCCACAACCAGTGAAATGCTTTAGTTATCCTGGGGGAAGTGCTTTTGAAAGAGACCCTAAACAAGGAATTTTATAGTTTCTAGGGTTACAATGCTTTGTAATTTTAACCAACTCCCTCAAATATTAAAAATAATAAAAAAAGATATAAATTGACAGTATCCATACTTATGTCAAACATCTTGAGATGAAGTAACATGAATATATTTAAGAACTCATGCTAAGTAGTGTGCCAATTTTTCCCCTTATTTTCCTTTTAAGAAATTTTCATGCACTTCTATACACAGCGGTTAATTAAGAAATAAATATCTCTCTGTACAGTGGTTTAGAAATTAATCATCATAAAAAGAAACTGTCGAGTCAAACCATCTTCAAAAATTGTACAGTCATTAACAGCATAGCAAAACTAGTGCATTCTTTTCTTCTTTTGAGTCCCCTGGATCCATGCAGTAGATTCTTTTTCAGAATACCAACTGACAACAGAGGTATAGGGCCGACTGTGACAGAGTCTGCCAAGATATTTTAAGACACCCACTACAGGTCTGCACATTTTTAAAAAAACAAGCAGTGTCTTTTAAAAAAAAAAAGCATGGGAGTTTACAATTTGTGTAAAATTTCATTGTAAATTTACCACGAGGAAGTCGAAATAGCTGCACTCTCAAAACAGAGACTTTCCCTGTTTCTGTGTGACAAGAGGTGTCTACTTTCTCCCCCAAGCAATGGTTCTCTTAAGAAAGAGATCCGATGTGTAGCAGTTGTGAAATCCCCTTCTTTCTTCACCCTACCATCTCCTTTGCTCCTTCAAGCTTTCGTTTACTATGCCACTGTTAAGGGCACATAATCACAACTGGCCTTGCACTCACACTCACACACACACACACAACTTCCTGAACAAGATAAAATTTTGTGCTTCCATTATCACAACTAACACTGCCATTTTCTGCAACATTGCATTCTTGAGCATGCGAGCTATAATCTGCCTATCTTCTACGCATATCAGTCTGTCAGATTTTGTAATAGCTTCAGCCGCCCTGTTTCATAGTCATCCTCGTCAACATTTACCATCAGCTTAATGGTCTCGTGCCCAACAGCTTGTTTCAGGGAATCTGAAAAAAACCCACCACACAGTATATGAGAGACAGGAAAAGCTGCCCATTATCTCCTGTCTGCTATCTATCTTTAATTAACAAATGGAACGTGTACAAATAACAACCCTCATCATCCAAATGAACTAAGTACCATTGTAACATTTTTTAAATACAAGAACAACAAAATGGAATGAAAAAAAGAATGATTTCTGATTTAACTAGACACAAGAAACCCCATTAATACCTGTAATAAACACCCCTTTAAGAGCTTCCAGAAGAGAGCCGTTTACATAGTCACGCCAGAAGGCATCCAGGTATGTCAGCTCTGAAAACTTGATGTCACAGATGATGGAACCGAGGTCGCGTGACTTGAGGATGGTGTTGGCCTGAGTGAACCTTTCAAACTGCCGTTCCAGTGCCTCCTCTTTGTCCGACTGGTATCAAACAGGAGTGACACCCAAAAGTCAAAATGTATTATGTGTAAGCTATCATCTAATCTACTGCCATCTACACATCAAATGGGAAAGGTCTATAAAAAGTATATCTGATTCTCTTGCAAACTGTTCCTGGACATTAGCACACTATTAGACCTGTTTGAAAAATGAAAGTTTCAGGTGACATTTCCCATACTACAGAGATGACAGCAAACCACACAAGCATTGAACAAGAGAATGAGTTCTTACATGAACACTGTTTTCCAAGGATTCTTCACTTTGACTGTATTCTGCTCTCACTCGCAGTCGAATATCTAGTAAGAGGAAAAACTCAGTGTGAACATAAACCTTTATTTTTGTCATGGAACAGCACTTCAGTCAACACTTCTGCAAGCAATCCATTTGTCCATCCCATCCATTTTAACTCCATCCACAGTCAACACTTCTTTGACCCATCCATCTATCCGTCCATTTCTCTGCCCACTGTATTAAGGGCAGCTTAAGGGTTGAAAAATGAACCAACACCACTTACAATCATGACAGTCTACCTCAGCAAAATGAACTCTGATTTGGCTTTTTTTCGTGTGCATCTACTTGGACTATGTCACATGTCACCCTAGGCTATTACCTGTCACTCCTAGGTAAGCCTTTTAGCTCCTCCCTTTGTAAGCTAGCAGGGGAGGGATACGTCATCACCAGGTTAATCGCTCCGCCCTTTCTGAACACGTAGGTAGGGGTAATGCTACGCCATTGGTCATGGAAGTCGCCCTGCTCTCCCTAGTCTGGCTAGAACCGGTTTACTTGAGGGTAGTGCGTCAGAACGCTTACTACATAAGGAGGTAAAAATGTTAGATCGAGACGGAGACACAGAGAGGAGGGGGCCAAGAGTACTGACACAGAATACAGAGAGGGACGTGCACCTAGGAAGAGACCCAGTGAAGCGCCCACTTGCTAGCCTACGGACCTCAGTCGCCATCCTGCCAAAAGGAAGACTCCAGCTCTCTTGCAGTTATGAGTGTAATTTGCTGACTGCCTCGACGGACTGAGACGGAAAGAGACTAACTGGACGTGCCTTATAAGTAAGGTCTGCTCTTACCTTAAACTTATCTTAGAGTCGGGGACTCGCGTTGATGTAAGATAAGTGTTTTTATCCTGCCGGAGACAGGAGATGTCATAGCTAGTGATTGGGCAAGTGTGCCAGTAGACGGGACTGAGTGTAGCGTGGCTGAAGCAGTGGCGTAGCTTATTTTTTGGGTCTCAGAATAGCTGTAGTGTCGTTAGCGACAAGATTTGGTGCTCGGCCATCAGTCACGTGTCGCATTGGTGTATTGCAGTAAAGCTGTTGGTACGGTAGTGACCAGAGTTGGTGCTCTGTAACGGTCGCTTCTCGTATCTGTGTACTGCGGTAAAATAGTGACCAGAGTTGGTGCTCTGTTGTCAGTCACGTGTCGCATTGGTGTACTGCAGTAAAGCTGTTGGTACAGTAGTGACCAGAGTTGGTGCTCTGTAACGGTCGCTTCTCGTATCTGTGTTCTGCGGAAAAGTAGTGTTTCAATAGTGACAAGAGTAGGTGCTCTTTTTGGGGTCACTTATTGATTCAGTTTGATAGCTTTGTTATTGTGTATCGCAGAAGTTGTTGTTGCAGTGGTGACAAGAGTAGGAGCTCTATTGTCGGTCACTCATTGTACGTGTGTATTGAGCGGGATCATAGGCCGGTTTGGCAGTTTGGTTTCCCTCTTGCATTGATTTGATTATTTCCTTTGTCTGTTGCACGTGGTATGACGTCATCAGGCAGCGTCTTACCCTAGACACGAGCACAGTGATTCTTTGTAAATACTTTGTAGATAGATTTGATGTTGTCGAGCCAGTTAGTGTTTTGAAATATATGTTGAATAACAGTTCGCTGCAGTTGTGTGTTTTACGAGGGTGGGGGTTCTGGAGCTGGTTTGTGTTTTGCCTGTGAGAGACTGAGCGAGCGTGTCGAAGTATGAGAATCTTTTCCCTCGGAAGATTGCTCTAGTTGTTCACATTATTTCACAGCATCGTCACCCTTTGGTTTAGAAACCACTGACCTAAAGCAGTAAAGGTTTTGGTGACGATTGCTAAATTAAATCTACATTTTACGAGATCACCATAAAAGTTGTCCAGTAATTCTGGAAAGTCGAAGTCCAATAAGATAAGGTACCCGCCCGCCGTGACAGACTACTGCAGGCTTATTGCAGTTTACACACTCAATGTCAAGCACTGCATATGCATAAGTTGTGTATCCTACTAAAAATCCTTATTTTATGAACAATTATCTAGCTTTTAAGGTTATTTGTGTCTTTCTGGCAAGTAGAAAGCCTCTGTCAGCCCAAATCATGCAAAAAATGATTTTTGCTCATTTTTCAACCTAAAAGCCGACCTTCAGTGAATTCATTCTGTAAATCATAAACCAGCACTTACCACATGTCATTTTCTTTTTGATCTCGCCACTTTTCTCTTCAGTTTGATTTTCGCTGGGATTCCACTGAGTCTTGCCATGTACCTGCAGGCTGTGACAAAACTTGTCTGTCACTGCTCTTGTTTCAACACCAGCTCTGCGGCTCTGTTTGGCACGTCTCTCGTCTCTTGCACTTCCAAGTGAAGAGGAACAGGAGCTGCAAGGGTTATTGTCTCTACTATGCACATCTTCAGAGCTGCTAGATGATGAAGTGGGATCCTGACAAGATCCAGATGATGACGACCATACATTGTCAGCGTTAAGTGATGCATCTGAGTTCTTTCTTTTCCTCTGACATCCTCTTTTGCACGTCTCTTCCAGATACTTTGACACAGGGTCAGTTGTCACTGACAACAGATAATTTTTTTTTGTCAAATAAAGATGGCAGTAACTAATTATGTCTTTAAGTACTATTTGAGACAATAATTTTTTTGTATAGACTAATATTAATAAAGTGGAAACAAAGGATTCTGTACTGACATGTAAGAAGATATTTATTTAAATGAGTAACATTTGCCCTTTATGCACGGATTAGCACTTAGATCATTAATTGAAAAATAAAAATTCACAACATTTTACAATATTTTGGTATGTCAAAGGAAAACAAACACTAGACAAAGCCATTTTTGGTCAATAATATTCTAGTGCATGACTAGGACCCAGGAAGAAAAAAATTGAGACACTTAGAAGTTTTGTGAGTACTTCAATGTAAATGTTAGTAAAAGAAGAACAAGTGACTGCCGCTTGGAGGATAAGCCCAAATTAAATGTAAAACAAGGGAACTGTACCAAGCTAGAAAGGGACAAAGACGAAGACAATCTACATGTTTCGG